>CAWYPQ010000095.1:0-32030 GCA_963965965.1 Trididemnum nubilum
CTGCATGAAATAAGTATGAATGAAATTTGGACATGAGTAACATATAGTATTTCCTATAAAATAACCAAAATGGAAATACTATATAATAAGAGATATGTTTGGACACCACTTTAGGTCATTACCAATTTGCCATTACGCATGAAGATGAAGTTAGATCCTTATTTATGAAGAAACGGAAATCATTAAAATAAGGTTCAGTTGGTTCAGTTCTGTTCCCTCTTTTATTCATTTTATTCACCAATTACAATTACATTTTACAATTATATTTTAGATTGCAATTACATTTTATTCACCAAGTTGCCTTGATCGTGCGTTGTAAACAAGTGAGCAGGTGGCGACTTGACCCGAAAAATCCAAAGGTCTTGACCAGAGATCCTTCACTGTCTGCTGGTCAAGGACACGGTGAATAAACATGCAATTTTAATTACAAGAGCAATTGCCCTCATCTCTCACTTAATTCGACCCCGAAAAAAACTGGCAGATTGGAGGCAAAAATCTGACAGTGATAGTGAATTACATTGCAAATTAATTAAAAGTTAAGACCAATCAGCAAGAATAGTCACGAGATATTTCTCATCTTGAAAAATTAAAGCATCTTCAATATAAAATCAGTTTGAAATAGATCAGAAATAACTATAGCTGATTAGAGATAAAATAGCCCATTATAGCTAAAATGCCTAATAGCCGGTGGTTGATGTCAGGGTTTAAAAAGTGCTCGATAACAAAGAGTCAGTGCAAATATCACATCAAATTACCACAGCAATTAAACATTAAAAATCAAAACCTATAAACCCAACGGTTTCTTTCAACCATGAATGCAATCATTAGGGGTAAATTTAAAAACTTTAAAAAGTAGACAATCTAGTATATAGCTAAAATACTGACACTGTATTTGGAATGCGTTGTATGACAAACACTTAAAGACTTATGTACTGTTCAAAATCGCTATATTGAAAAAATGAGAGCTAATTGAGGAAACCCTAAAAGTCCAGGCCCCTAAATTTCCCGGTGCATAAACGTCCACGCCTAAAAGTCACAGTCGGCCATAGGCAACCCCCCCCCACGCCCGCCATTGGCAACAATGCAACTCCCAATTTTGTAACATTACAAAAAGTAAATTTTGCAAAATTTCTTGCAGACTAAGAAACCAATCCTCGATGAGGAAGGTAACACAGGCGTTTGGCCCCCTTCCCCAATTGAAATGCCACTAATGAAAAAATATTGGCAACGCAGCATATTGTTTCCTCAGCTTCAGTTTCTTTTAGTATTTTTGCGAACAACAGTAATAATGTTAATATTCATGACCAGGCCCTCAATTCAAATTTTTGCCAACAAATTTAAATGTATATAAAGTGTGAGAAATTCAGGATTTTTGCCCGAAAAGTTGCAATTTTAGGCCCCTCATCTAACCCTTTTATGATCGTAAAGCAAAACATGAGTAGTAACCATTTATTGTATCAACTTTAAACACTTATCAATCTCCACCTCGCCAGTTTTTACATGACAAAATACTTTTGAAAAAAATTAGCCACGGGAAATGCTTATAATATTGAACAAAACATTGAATTTGACTTGAGCGGGTCAGGCTTTCTGGCTTTTGGTTCTCCTAAAACTGGCATGTTTTTATGACAAAACAAATATCTCCAACGCAATTCTTCAAGTTATTTACTATTTACCACTAAAAATATTGCAGGAGGCAATGCTATTGTTTTTCCCACTTTGTGGCATCGCAAAAAGGCGTAATTTGTAAATTAGTACTGGGAGCCTAGGTCTAAACGTACCAGTAGCAGTAGTGAAGTATTCAGATTTGGTTAGGCTACTCACTGTTATCAGTTCGTAATCGCGTTTCTTAGTCTGCAAAGAATTTTCAACGTACCTGCTTTTTGCGATGTAACAAAATTGCAAAATGCAGGGTTGCCAATGGTACGTAGTCAAACGGATTAAATCATATTTTTGTGGATGAAAGAAATTTAGAAAAAAGGTTTGGAGCACCTCTTAATTTCCTCTAGTAGTTCTCATTTCTTCTATATAATTGACTTTGAGCATTTCTTCTATACAATTGACTTCTACTATACAATTCACAATTGCTAAGTTATGTGATAAAAATATAATAGTATTAGTCTATTACGCCCTTAGAATTCAGTTGATGCTAAGTTATGTGATAAAAATATAATAGTATTAGTCTATTACGCCCTTAAAATTCAGTTGATGCTATGTTACGTGATAAAAATATAATAGTATTAGTCTATTACGCCCTTAGAATTCAGTTGATGCTATGCTACGTGATAAAAATATAATACAGTAGTCCCCGCTTAATAAGCCCACCTCGGGACCAGACGATTTTGGGCTTATTAACCGGGGGACAAATTTTTGCCACTCTCATGCGCATAAATGAATATGGTTGACTGTACTAAGGCTAAAAGTTGCTGAATCTATTAATACTGTACGCAACAGTTACAGATAACAAGCAATTTATCTGTAATCAGCAGCCTACAGTAAAATCTTCAGAGCTCCAGTTGTCTTGCCAATTGATTACTGCACAGATAAACGATCTGTGACGAAACACTTGAATTAGGAACTAGGGCAGCAGCGTAACGAAGCGTGAAATCGTCGAAAGCAAGACATAAGAAGTGTGACTTTTGAAGCGTTTTTACTCAGTTTTAAGCAAATGTGTTCGAAAATTGGGCTTATTAAGCGGCGTTTTGGGCTTATAAAGCGGGTTTTTTATCTATAGGAATAAATGGAGTAATTTCGGACCGGACGATTTTGGGCTTATTAAGCGGTTGGGCTTATTAACCGTGGGCTTAATAAGCGGGGACTACTGTAGTATTAGTCTATTATGCCCTTAGAATTCAGTTGATGCTAAGTTATGTGATAAAAATTCTATTCAAATAGATTCTATTTGAATAAGATCTACTCCCTGATGATCGCGGTAACGCGTGAAACAAACCTGTAGGAAATAAACGAAACAACTTTCAGCCATAAGCGTGCTAATTGAACAGCTCTGGACTTTTTAGGAACATTGAGCACTCTTCTGGTTATGCCAGCAACACCAATTTGTTATTAATAGTTCTGTTATAATTCTGGAGTATATTGAGAGCAGTTGTTTAGTTGCAATCTCTGTTTACTTTGGTATGTGGTGAGCAGGATGATTAAAGACCAACGTAAATTTTGTGTCTGTAGTTTTTTGATATAATGCACTAAAGAGAATTGCAATCTACACCAAGGAGAAATACATTCTAAGGAAATTGCACAATCAACGGTAAAGAGAAAGACAATCTATATAGTGACACCAGGCTATGATCTTGATCAAATAGTTGAAGGGTGAATACAATGCTTTTGCCTGCATAAATCTATTTTCTTTTTCCATGAAATATAAACGGCTTCCTACAGGCTCAAGCGAAATTGAGAATGAGCTGTAGTTAGAATTTTAAACCACGAATTAGAATAGTTGCGTGCACACTGGTTGGATTCCAAGAAATATTGGCCAATGGCTGAATCGCTCTCTGGTTCGAATTGAGTCTTACTTTTTGCTTTACATTTTCTATTTGGCTGTGTTCTGGTTGTTTGGGATCGGTGGGTTTCCTGCTTCTGAGTAGGAGTGGTTTTTTGCCTTTTTGCTTTTGGAACATAATGCTTAATGCGTTTCTGAAGTCTTTACCGATCAGTGGTCAAGTGGAGAGAGCGTCTGCTACTGAAACGGTAGACTCGGGTTCGATTCCCCGTCGGGCCAAACCAAAGACTATAAAAATTGGTATTTACAGCTTCCCTGCTTGACGTTCAGCAATTAAAGGGACAGTGCGAAGCCATCACCGTGAGTTGTAGACAGGTGGGCTGGTGGCAGCTTGACTCGAAGACCGAAAGGTCCCTTCGCTGTCTCCTGGCCAAGGCAACTTGGTGAATAATATGTAATTACAATTACAATTAGAAAGGGAAAAAGAAAATTGATTAAAAAAAATCAAAAAGGGAAAAAAATACCGTACTTGACAGCTTGCTAATTTCAAAGTATCGGACACCATCTTATGTTTCATACTATTTGCAATGTCATAAGTGGGTTGCATTATAACCACAAATCCCAATCAAATATTGTCAGAACTGAAAATGACAAAAATGACCAAAAAAGTTGAAAAACATTGTGAAAGTTGGACATTGTTTGACTCCTGCAACTGACCTGAATGGGAGAAAACTTCCAGATTTGATCCAGCAGCTTCATTTACGCAAAGGTCTTTTGCATTTCCTGGGTTCGACATCACTTGCTTCTACAAAAAATTATTTTCAATGCAACACACCGACAAAAATTAAAAATTGTTGCTGCTAGCAGTAGCGTAGCCAGATGGGGGGGCAATAGCTCCCTGCTCCCCATTGGCCTGTCAACCAAACTGCAGAATAAAAAAAAGTACTACGTTTTTAGCACTTCTGAAACCGTTTTTTTGCACTGTACTCAAATAAAAAGTAATTTAAAGCATTTTTTGAAACACATATGCAGGAGGAGGGCTAATTAGTCAAAAATAAACCCACAAATCAATGAAAACTTTGAAAATGTCCAGCCAATAGCCTTAAAATTAAGGTTTTTTTTGCAAAAAAAACGTAAAATTTTCAAGCACTGGGGGCAAACTTCATACCTCCGGCACCTGAAGGCTTTGCCCCGAACCCCAGACTCTGGCAGTTGAAGGCAGAGCCCTCAGACCCCCCAACACAGTCCCCCCATTAAGAATTTCTGGCTTCGCACCTGGCTGTTAGTGACGTAAATATCTTGCTTAGAATCTTAGCTATACAAAAAATATGGTAGAAACCAATTAAGCTCCAAAACAATTAATATCCATTTTGTATTCATATAGGCTGATAGTTTTTATGAAAAGTAATGTTCATTCAAGGAAAAATATTATTGATCTAGACGAAACTGCATAATGCAAGAATCATCATATCAAGTATTTCTCACCTTAAACACCAACAAAATACCATCATGCGCTTGAACTGAAATTGATTGTTGAAAAATAAAAAGTTAAAGACCTATCAGTACTGTACCTTTTAAATACCTTGTTTTTGAAATCTTGAAAAGTTGCTGCTCCACTTGGAATAAAGAATGAAAGTTTTGGACAAAAAGCTTTCACCTCAATAATATGCACTAAAAACTTTAATATCGTGACGATGTGATAGCAAAACACTAAGTTGCACTAAGCTAACCTGCAGCAGTAATTTGGTCATAATTGTGCAGCAAAACAATGAAATAAACACAAACAAAACCTGTCACAACACAGTGATAATGTAATAGCAATTACATTATACTCACCAAGTTTCCTTGTTCAAGGGACAGCGAATTAAGGGACCTTTCGGTGTTTGGGTCAAGCTGCCACCTGTCTACCTCACACGGTGGAGGCTTCGCACTGTCCCTTTAATTGCTAAACGTCAAGCAGGGAAGCTGTGAATACCAGTTTTTACAGTCTTTGATTCGACTCAACCAGGAATCAAACATAAACCTACTGTTTTAATAGCAGATGCTCTATTCACTCTACCACTGATCCCTTCAAGTTCAAAGTGCTGAGTTGAAATATATCGACTAAAAACCTTTAGTAAGGTTAAAATCAACAAAGATCAAAGACAAACTCTATTTTTTTTGTGGTCAGATTAGTTTTAACAAAAAATAATTTTGATCCAAAGACCAATATCACTGAGAATCTGAGATGAAACTGCATAATACAAGGGTGGGGCAGAAAAAACCTACAACAATTTAAAATCTTTCTATACCAATGCTGTTTTAGTTATACACATAATTGGAGTAAATTTATGAAGTATAAAATTGTCTAACTGAATTGTTAGTTGGACTAGGATAAGAGAAAACTATTGATTAGTTGTTTAATGTTTTCAAGAGTTTTAGAGTTTTGATTTGGTCTGAACAGGAAAAGTTGAGTACGTATGTATATCGCGAAAATTTTAATTACTTAAGGAGAGGCAGCATCTGGAAGTTTCAAAAACTTTGGATATCATTTCCGACTGAGCAAAAGATCTGTTTCTGACAAAAAAGAAAACAAAATTTCTACTGTTTGGTAATGAAAGTTATAAGATGCAGACTCTATATGGCTGCAAGCCTCTTCCTCAACAAAGTAACGACGCTTCAAACTTTTGTTCGGCACAAATCAAGACTTCAAAACTCTGCAAAAATTCAACAAATTTATCACTGGTGTTTCTAATCTTTTGTTTTAAGCCAAATGTCAATTCCATCACTACAAAAATTCACTCTAACTACAAGTATAACCGAGACAGCATCGCCGAAGAAGTAAGATTTCAAAAAATGACAGGTTTTTCTACCTCACACTCACTAGCGTACGCAGGATTTTCGAAAGGGGGGCCAGGAAATTTGAGAATAATGAAGACCAAAAGAAAAAGGTCTCTACTCAGATTTAGTCCGTTTTCCTGCCCAAAATTAGGTGAAGATCGAAAACAAAAAAACAAGGTTTCACTCAGACTTAGTTCGGTTTTTGAATCAAAATTACATGATGACCAAAAAAAAGGTCTTCCTCAGATTTTTGTGCTCAAACTTTCTGCCCAAGTTACAAAGGGAGAGGCCATGCCGCAATTTGGCATACTATTCTATGCTAATTAAACTATGCTGGCTACCCAAAGAAGCAGGAGGGGCCATGGCACTATGCCCCCCTAAATATGCCCCTGTTCACACTGTATGAGTTTTACTGTTATGAAACTTGATATGAATCATTTCTAACCAAAAACTACCATGCTGCAGCACCAAAAAAATACTGTCTCACCCTTGGATCGATCTTAATGATACGGTAATCGATTATTGAATCAGAAAGACAGCAGACCTACCAGTGGTGTAATTTTTAAATACCTCATTTACAAAATCATGAAAAGATATTGATTAACTTAAAGTAACAACTTGAATCCTTGAAGAAAAAAAAAAGCTTCCCCACAATACATTGACTAAAACCCTTTGGTTGCATCCCAATATAATAGCAACAGGAAAAGTTCCGCTAAGCTACCCTGCAGCAATATTTTGGTCGAAAATTAAGCAGCAAAGCAATGAAATAAACACAACACAGTGGTGATGCTTAAGATAAAGTTGCTGAGTTGAAATTAATGAGAGCCCAAACACTCGAGTTATAATTTTTGAACATTACTTTTAACTATGGTGAAAAAATTACAATAATATTCAAATATCGTACAGCCCCAAAGACACCATCAGGGGGATGGGGCTAAATCCTCCAGCTTACAACGGTGACGGATTTACCATGTCGCACAATGGCACCGAGTGTAAGGCAGGGTTGGATCCATTCATTTCTTTTTAATTTTTAAATTCAAATTTATTGACTTCAAAAAAACTAAATTCAAATTCATTGACTTTGAAAAAACTAAATTCAAATTCATCAATAGCTCGTAAGCGGATTCAAATTCAAAATTCAAATTTATATAATCCAACTCCACTTTTCACACCAAGGATTCAAAAAGAATTTAGTAGTTTGCACGTAGTACGTGGCAGTCGCAGATGTGTATTAGTGCATCGCAGGTGCAAATAAACCAACAACGCAGGTCGCTTGAATCCAAAATTGGATCCAGTGCTGTCGCCAGAGCAAACAAACTGAGGGGACACCAGCCAATAGTGGGGGGAGCACTAAAATTTGCTTATAAATACTGATCTTCAGATCTTGCACGGCTACAATTATGCGCAATTTTAAAATACGGCCAGCAGCGTTTCTTAGCTCGTTTCGTCTGCAGCCAATAATCGCTTGAAAAATCTATCAACAGCAATGAATGCTACCAGATGTGCGACAAGGATTGTGCTAAGAGAGGTGAACCATAAATAAATCTTTTTTACAAAAAACTGCTTGATTTAGCCCTCATGCTGAACAAACTGATATTGAAGCATGTCACAGACATACATAGATACTAAATACTAAGTGAATGTGGACGGGGCCTGAGGCAAATCCCTCAACTGCTGGGCAATTTTGAAGCAAAAAAAAGCAATTTTAACACCATTTTAATCATACTTCGCACTTTTAGAAACCATATAAACAAATTAATTCATAAAATTTAAAAGTCATTTCAAAGAATTGAATTGCTGTGCACCTTCAGCCCCCCTTACTTTAGGTCAAGTCTAAAATACGTTTTGAGGCTTGTACTTTGAGGTTAAACTTTTTAAGAGACTTTGCAAATAGGGGTTAAGCCGCTCTACTTATATAGTTGCGCCACTGACTAAGACCTCAAAATCATCAGTGTGCTCTAAAAATCAAAACAGCGGGTCTTTGAAAAAAATTTTTTTCACTTATTGTTTCATGTCATGATCACTAACATAGTACCAGTAGCAATTCTGCAGGCTTACATGTCTTTTCCGCAACGCATCCGTAAAGGCATGTCAATAAGACCGAATACTGCATCAGATTATTGTACAGCAGTTGGTTGTCAGCAATTTTGCAAAGAATAGAAAAAACATCAAAGGAGAATTATGTTTAAAACATAATTATTTATTTTTATATCATTGTCAGTTGTCTAGTCCGTGCGTGATGTTACAAAAGCAGTATTTTTAGTAAACCAAAATAGGGGCACAAGCAGCCGTCAAAGGGGTTCCCGCCCCCAGCACCCCCCCGAAGCAACAGCACTGGTTGGATCCATTCATTTTGTTTTTAATTTTTTATTTCAAATTCATTGACTTTGAAACAACCAAATTCAAACTAATTGACTTCGAAAAACTAAACTAAATTCATTGATTTTGCAAAAGTCGAATTCAAATTATCAATAGCCTAACTCGTTAGCAGATTCAAATTCAAATTAAAAATTCAAATTCAATCCAACCCTATTGTAAGGTACCCAGGCGCATTAATGGCACGACCTCTTTTTCATTTTCACTTTCATTTGACAAGCAATTTACTATCTCTCAAGCTGGCATCACTGCCCGAACCTTAACTCTAATGGTAAGGTTCTACAGAAAAAAAAAGAATTAAGTAGGCTAGTGAAATTGCTCTCCAGAGCTATATTTGCCCAGCGTGTCCAGCACAAATTGATACTTGAACCATCGGTTCGGCAGCCGAGCGTGCTTACCATCACACTATTAGGGCTTCGCATTTGATGTGTTAAAGTGCCGTACTTAACTCAAATCAATGAGAAAAAAGCAATGATTAGCTGAAAAAAAAGTAACGATATAACTAGCGGCACTCCAGCGATTTGATGTCGGAAACTGGAACAGTGCAGCAGACACTACCTTTAAAAATTGCTGTGAAAATAAAATGCATGTGGTGGTTTTTCTGAAGAGAAATTTAAATAATATTGTACTACGCATAAGTGAACATGATCAATTTAATGTGAACAGCATCAAAAAATCTTTTTCAAGCATAAAACATAAAGAAAAGTTGTTTTTGCTTATTTTCACAATGATTCATGTGTAGTGCACGGAGGACCCCCTAAACCTTGTCAGATTTCAAAAATTTTTTGTATGTTGCAGGTAAAAACTAATAGGCAGTGACTATTTTGCCTCTAGAGGCAAAATAGCCCTAATTGCTATTTTGCCTCTAAAGGCAAAATCGTCTTAATTGCTGTTTTGCCTCTTGAGGCAAAATATTCCTACTCCTAAATGCTATTTTGCCTTCAAAAGCAAAATAAAAGTAGTTCCAAATGCTGGTATTTTGCCTGTAGAGCAGTGGTTCTTTACCTTTCATATGTTGTTATCCTTAAAATAGTTTGATGTATATACTGTGGTATATATATCAATTAGGCCTACGGTTTTTAGAAAAACAGCAACCAGAATAGCTTTCAATCCAAAACAAACCCACTAAAAAATAAGGTCATTTATTGTTGCAAATGCATTTTACGGTAAGGTTGATGCGGATTTTTTTTTTTGTTATAATATTAGGCATTCTAATCTAGGTTAAGTGCAGGAGAGAAAACACCTCAAATCTTATATCATTATCTATCTCAGATCTCAAGCCTGTTTCACTATTTTGTCTTTATCATTTATGGACACCATTAAAAAAAACACTTTATAGCATTAAGTTGAAGGAAATTGGATGAAACTTAAAGCTTTTATTAAAAGAATGGGATATTCATTTTAAATACCGATATCTGCCTAAAATTTTCCTATATCTTTTCTGGTTGAATCAGTTTTATAAGATGCGTTTTTGTGCAGTTGCCGAAATTCTATTTTTGCTACCGCATCATTATTATAAACAGAGTTTTCTAAACTGAAAATGACTTGCAAATCCACAAAAAATTATGTCGCTCAAAATTCCAAGAAAATATTGCTTACTCGCAACATAGCAAATGCTCTTATCACGCCTATTACTAACCAGTGTTCTTTATAAGCCGATTTTTTCCAGCGAATTGGCGATTTGTTGAAGCAAGGACAATTAAGTTTTGGCAATATAGTAGTAAACATAGCTTTAGAAAATTTGACAAATTTGTGGAAACATAACATTTGGTATGCTTTAATAGGGTAGCATGGGGTAATTTGGGACAGTGGAAAAATTGGGACAGCATGGGGCAATTCGGGACAGAGTAATAAAGCCATCTGTTTACATTCATCTTTTAATTCAAGTCTTGGAGCATCCAAAATGCTAAACTTTTTTCAAAAATTAACGGAGTAGCATTGTTAAATCCATTCCAAAAATTATCTTTGTAAGTCCATTTTGCCGCAATCCAAGCTTCATTCTTGAAATCGCACAACAACACTTTGACATTAAAAAAACAACTAATAAAGACCTCATTTAGCATAAATCATTTTCTTATGGAATATTCTCGAACGTCATCCAGATCTTTTTAAACATATTATTATCATTTTTTATGCACTTTCACTAGGCTTTTATTGATGTCCCAAATTACCATGCGGGTGGGAAAATCGGGACAGCAGAGTGGCTTAATTTAAAAATCTATTCCATACTCCGCTAAGCGTTGAAAACTAAGGTGTTGCCAAATATAACTTAAGTCGAATATCCAACTGTATAAAAAAAGTTGATGAACCAAGTTTAGAAGTGCTAGGTTGGTAAATAGAGATTGAAAGCTGAAATTTTGTCCTGAATTACCCCACCATACCCCACTGGATTGGTACAAAATTTAGGGCATATAAACGTCTTTTTAGAGTTTTGGGCACAATCGTTCAAAGAAAATTTGGGCACTTGTCGATTAGCCACGAAGTTAGAAGGAAAATAGTTACTAACTGGACCAGACTATCAATTGTTTACAAAACAAAATAAATCAAAGAGACCCTATAAATCTGACTAATTTGTATTAAACTATGACATCATGTTGATAGTGAAGTAAAATGAAATTTTTAGAGTTAGTATAGGCCTACCCACACGATAGCCACAAAAAATTTCCTTAATTTCAAAATTTTAAATGACTTCTTTTAGAATGTGAAATTACCCCATTTGGGGGTAATTATTACCCACAGGCTAAGAACCACTGCTCTAGAGGCAAAATAACCCTAAATATTGTTTTGCCGTTCTAAACACTGTCCTGGTTTTTGACTTAGGCCTCCCTAACCTTAATCCTAACAGAGGCAAAATAGCCCTAAGGTTAGGGTTAAAGAAGCCTAAGCCAATGACCAGGACAGTGTCTAGAATGGCAAAATAGTACTTAGAGCTATTTTGTCTCTAGAGCAGTGGTTATTAACCTGTGGATAATTACCCCCAAATGGGTAATTTTGCATTTTAAAAGAGGTAATGTAACTTTTTGAAATTTAAAAGAAATCTTCTATGGCTATTGTGTGGGAATACCGTACTAACTCTAAAAACTTCATTTTGCTTCATTCTCACCATGATGTCATATTTTAATACTAATTAACTCTAAAAAATTCATTTTGCTTCATTCTCACCATGATCAAAATTGCACAAAATTTTTGCTACATATCAAATGCTTCCCTCATGCTTATTACTAATTGGACTAGACTCTCAATTGTTTACAAAACAAAAGAATTCAGAGACCCTATAATTCTGACTAAGTATTAGGTTATAAATGATATGAGATGATTGATTTATACTGATATGAGATGATTTCTTTCCTGCACTAAGCCTAGATTAGAATGCTTAATGACAAAAAAACAAAAAAGATTGTCAATCTTCCCATAAAATGCATTTGTAATAAAAAAATGACCTAATTTTTTGTGTGTTTGTTTTGGATTGGAAGCTATTCCAGTTGCTGTTTTTCTATAATGAGTAGGCCTAATTGATATTATATCAAACTATCTGACTATTTTACAAGTAACAACATATGAAAGGTAAAGAACCACTGCTCTACAGGCAAAATATCAGCATTTAGAACTATTTTTATTTAGCTTTTGGAGGCAAAATACCGTATAGCATTTAGGACTATTTTGCCTCGAGAGGCAATATAGCAATTGGGACTATTTTGCCTCTAGAAGCAAAATAGCCACTGCCAAACTAATAGGCTATGACTGATGATAACTTTCAAAAAATATTAAGGCTTTATACCGGTAAGTCTAAGTACCCTACTGGGCGCAGCTCTCCACAATCTGCAATCTTCAATAAAGATGACACAGGCAGCCGGGCACACTTTTACAGCAAACAAAATAGGCATACCAAAACTATGGCAAAAACAGCATAGGCTATTGAATAAATCTACCGGTATGAGTTTTTGGTGAAGCTTATTTGCACCCAAGCCCCAACTGCATAGCCTACCTACTCTTAACAGGTTGATGGGAAGACCGAAAAGCAGTTATACTAGGTAACACCAGTGCTTTAATTAACATAAAGCAGTCGATCTTTCCTTAACGAACCTTTTTTAACAAGACATACCGGAATATGTATATATATTGAATAAATTTGTAGCAGCTGCAGCTAGTCATTATTTTTAACCTGTTAACTTGTTCACCAAATCTCACCCAAAAAAGTAGAACAACTTACAACAAATTTCAAACTAAAATGGAATTGGTAGGCTAGCTAGCCTAGTTAGGCCTATCTTACACAAAAATTTCTGCCAGCTAATCTAAAATACCGGAAAATTGATTTCCGCAAGTTACCTACGGTAGGTCAGAGGTACCCATCAGGTGCTATGCGTATACTGTAAGGCTATAATCTTATTCTACTTGAATTTTTGTCACATGGCATAAAAGCATTTTCGTCTGATGGCATAAATCACAACACTTGGCGTGCATTAAAATTTATGCATCACGACTTTACTTCTCGATAATCAAGTATCTTGAGTAGGCTAGCCTATATTTTCTTGAGGAGTTCTCGATCAGTGGTGCACATATTTTGCGCCAAAAATTTGGCTTTCTCCAAAGAAAAGGACCATCGCGCTGACGGAGGCATCTTTTTCTCGGATTTTCTGACGTTTAAAAAAAATAAAGAAATCAATAAAAAAGGTCATCAGTCTGAGATCTACAAGTTTTTTATGATCTTCGTTCAACACAGATTTACGTGGCGCCGAAAACCGCAGCTGTCCAGTGTCCAGTGTCCACAGTCCACCACACTCCGGTTAAGGTTAGAATGCGTGTGTTACAGAAGCCCTCCGTAACTCTGCTGATAGTTGCTCCAGCGGAACTCTGGAGCCTTCACCGTCCGTCTTGCCAACCACAAACAAGATTTCCAAATTAGACTTTATTTTTTAACAGAAATAAAATAATAAAAAGGGCAGTACGGCACGGCAAAAATAACTGAAATTTAACCGTAGAATAAAACTAAAAGAGCGCCGTACAATCAGTCTTCCAAATTAAAAAACACGTCCGTTTGCCAAAGCTCTGATTTTAAAATGAATGCTAGAACAAAGGTAACTCGGCCAGTAACAAAACAGCGTGCAAGAAAATTAACAAAAAGTGCGTGATTTTAAAACGCTTGCAGCCAACGGCTACAGGAAATAAGGTAACGTGCACAAACTGACTAAAGTAAAGAAAAGAAGCGGCCGAGTTCGAAACTAGGGTGGGGCAACAAAAGAAAAAAGGGCAATCGGTGCTGCAACAGCGTGATCAAACCAATATCAAGTAGAGTGTGTTTACTCCCTCCAACTCTATTTCATCCCTCCAAACCCAAAATAAATGAAAAAATAGGGAATTTACCAAAATTGGCTTGGTCACGTGATGTGACTGAAAAGGTTAAAAATATTCATTCTAACGTTACCCCCACACTCCATGGTTATTGGCGAGAAATAAAAACGCCGGACTTTGCAAAAATTCATTTCGAAATGGCCGGAAAAAAACTTCGCACTTTTTTGCGTTTGTAGGAAACACTGCTCCAGATAACCACGCAATATTACTTTATTACCGGTAGGCAGAGGTGGGCAGCACCGAATTACTTTTGTACCGAATTACAGAACCGAATTACTTTTTTTATTCCGGTACCGGTACCGACCGGTACTTTTGAAAATAGTATCGGTACCGGTACCGACTTACTTGTGCTTTTGCGAAATTGGTACTTTTTTCGGTACTTTTGATTTTATTTGTGGCAAGCCTTCAGTTTTTTAAAGATTTTGCAAATTTAGCGCTTTCGTGATTTGTGACGTCGTGTAACGTAGCCTATGCAACTCTTTAACAGTTTCGCGTCGTTCGCGTGCAACGGATCTATATTGGATTGATGGTTGATCAGTGAGTTTGCGCTCAGGCATAGGTGGGCAGTACCGCGATACTAAAGTACCGCGGTACCGGTCCCGCGGTACTTTTTTGGTATCGGTACTGGTACCGTCGGTACTTTTGTGGTACCGGTACCGGTACCGCCAAAAAATAGCAAAGTACCGCGGTACCGTACCGGTACTTTAGTTTTTTTTGTTTTTTTTTAGTACGGATTTTGAGAACGTACCATTAAAAACTTGAAACGTTGTAAAAATGCTTGCAAATAAATTGGATAAACAACCAATCTTTTTTCTTAATTTAGTGTTTAACTGTTGGTCTTACTCGCTACTACCACCGCAGGGACTTAGCGTTTGCAGTTTGCTGGCCGATTTGAAAAATTGATGTTTTCTTGCAATGGCAAAATAACGCATTACCAGTATTCATGCACCGGCGAAACAAAAGCAAAATCGCTAAGAAAAATTTGTAAGAGATGACTTACGCAATGAATACTCATCACATCAGGCGTGAATACAATAGCGTAGCCAGGGGGCGCGGGGCGAATACATTGGCCTGCCGACCAAAATCCAGAGTAAGAAAAATACTACGTTGTTAGCACTTCTGATACTGTCTTTTGCTCAAGAAAAGATTCAAAAAATTATTTAAAGCATTTTTTGAAATGTTTATTGAAGGGGGGAGGGAGCTAGTTTGTCAAAAACAAAACTTATAAATCAGAAAAAAGACTATAAAGAATAGCCGAAAATTGGTAATCAAATTTGATCGCTTTTTGAAAAATGCTCAACAACTTTTCTCGACCTTTCTTCGATTGGCCCCCATATATGCATACATCTTTCACTATAAACTTTAGCTGAAATAGATTACTTCTTGCGAGGTTTATTAAACTACCGAAATAGAATTTTATGATTTACCAACTTGTAAATAAGAGAACTGGAATTCTAGCAATAGCTACCTCCCACATAAACCATTTATGCAACTAGTACGGTATAATGATTTTTTGCACTGCTAATTTTATGCCACGTATTAATAGCATTGATTTTTATCAAAATAGGCCTAAAATTAAGTTATTTTTGCCAAAAAAAATAAAAATTTTTCGAGAGCTGGGGGATCCGCCGCTACACCCTATGCCTCCGGTGGCTGGGGGCCTTGCCCCCGACCCCAATTGCCTACGGTGGTTGGGGGATCCGCCCCCAGACCCCAGCAACGTTCCCCCCCCCATTGCAAATTTTTGGTTACGGGCATGCTTGAAGAAAAATTTACTGCACGTTACTGCCGGCATCCATCTATATTAGCTTTTGACTTTAAATATGCCTGGAACGTTTGGCGAAGAAGATGTTCTCATTCACAAACGGTGTATAATACGGCCAAAAGTATTTCACCCGGTAATACTTATACAGAAAAATTATCTCAAAAATCCTTTCATCTGCACCAACCCCACTTTGGCTTTGGCCACGATGAGGTTTTTTTCTTCCTAAACATTGTACGCTCTTCTAATAAGTTCTACAGGGCAAAACAACGCAATCTAATTTTTGTGCAAAATTGTCGAGTAAAAAACACGGTGTTGTCTCTGGAAATTTTTGGGTACCACCTCCCCTGAAACCGCACAAATTAATCCCCAAGAAATCAATTTTTATGATTGCACCTCTTTTAGAACACCCGAAATTGAACATAACAAAAAATAAATACAGGGTGAGCCAAAAGAAGGTGGACGGCATATGGAATAGATTTATGCCTCAGTTACTTTAATTGAATTGTTCATTTTAACTTTGTTACAACTATGTTATTTGTGGTATATAATTACAATTTTAGTACTAAAATTTGTTTTAATTTTACCTGTTTTCTATTACTATGTTACATTTAATTTTTTTTTACTGTCCACCTACTTTTCGCTCACCCTGTATTTTAACGGCTTTAGCCAAAAAGCAAATTTTTTTTATAATCAGAAGAGACAAAGAATCTTCTTGAAAGTCCCCCAAAAGCATGGCCAAAAGTGCTAAAGCTTTTTTGCGACAACTCTAATTGCATAATCTGTGTTCAACCCAGTAGCGTAGCCAGGGGGGCGCGGGGGGGCTATAGCCCCCCCATTGGCCTGCCGATCAAAATGCAGAATAAGGAAAATACCACGTTTTTAGCACTTTTAAGACTCTCTTTGCACCGGATTAGACTAAAAAATGATTTAAAGCATAGTTGAAACGTTTGTTTGGGGAAGGGGCTAATCGACTGCCAACCAAAATGCAGAATAAGGAAAATACCACGTTTTTTAGCACTTTTGAGACTGTCTTTTGCACTGGATTAGACTAAAAAAATGCTTTAAAGCATAGTTTGAAACGTTTATTTAGGGTGGGGCTAATGAACTGCCAACCAAAATGCAGAATAAGGAAAATACCACGTTTTTAGCATTTCTAAGATAGTGTGTTTGCACTGGATTAAACTATTTTGAAACGTTTATTTAGGGGGGAGGGGCTAATGAACTGCCGACCAAAATGCAGAATAAGGTAAATACCGCGTTTTTAGCCAGTAGCGTAGCCAGGGGGGGCGGGGGGCAATAGCCCCCCCATTGCTATGTCGACCAAAATGCAGAATGGGAAAAAACACTACATTTTCAGCTCTTTTGAGACTGTTTTATGCACTGGAGCGGACTAAATAGTGATTTAAAACATCTTTTGAAACATATGTTCAGAGGGGGGGGGCTAATTTGTCAAAAATAAAACCAACAAATAATGAAAAACTTTGAAAAATGGTAAGAAATAAGCAATCAAGTTTGATCGCAAGTGTAAAAAATGCTGAACATAGGTGTCATCAACAAATATACTATAAACTAAGGAATAAGGGGGGGGGGGGGGGGGGCTATTCACTTTAGTATCTGTTAATTACCAATCATTTCTCTCAAATCTCTTTTCATTAGCCCAACAATTATTTTTTCTCTATAAACTGTATACGAAATAGATTACTTCGTGTGAGTTTTACTGAACTATTCGATTTATAATTTACCAGTATCTAAACAAGAGAACAATATTTTACCATAAACCACCTCCCAAATAGCCCATTTATGCCACCAGTTTAATCTTGTTTGCACTGCCAATTTCAAAGCCACGTTTTAAAAGCATTATTTTTTAATCAAAATAGTCCTAAAATGAAGTTATTTTTGCAAAAAAAATGCAAAATTTTCGAGCGCTGGGGGCTTCGCCCCCAGAACCACCAAACAGGCCCCCCATTGCAAATTTCTGGCTACGCGCCAGGTTCCACCCACACACTGGTTACGTTGTTGCGTCCTTGGATTGAGCGCTTTACGATGATTATCTCTGCTTGTGGCTTCGAACTAGCCAGAAATTCAGTGGTAAGAATCGAAATTCACGGGACATTGGAAAACTAGAAACTCTTAAGCAGGTGCAAATTCCTCCAGGCACGAAGTAAATATCACAATGAAAGTGTGCGGATTGTGCAATAATTAGCGTCTAACGCTGTGTTGTGACAAGAGAATAAATATGCTACACAACAGCAACAAAAAATGCTGTAATTTTGAAATTGTTCTCATTACGGGGAAACAAAAGAATTTTTTGAAGTCACCATTAACATGCGTCGTTCGTTTTAGGCTGGCAACTGGTAAGCTCCCATCTAGCTTTAAATAAGAAATGCAAAAAGTAACTGCAGCAACGAATCGACTAAAAACAAATCAAAACAGTACACTTTGCCAAAAGTGCAATTTATCCTCCAATTTCTAAGTTTTGTGTAAATGTCACTTGAGCAATAATTGGGAGCTGATGATCGTCAGAGTATCCTTCAGTGTCAACTTACGCACCTGATGCTTTAGAGATGACTGCTGTTTTGGTTATTATTGGGCACAAGATATTCTAAGTCTAGAACAATAAGTAGCCCGGTGACCGTAGTTCGTATAAGTTAGATACTTTATCGAGTCAATTTCATCACTAGCTAGTACTGTACTCACTATTGCAGTAATACTAATACTGCAACTGCTTACTATTCTACGGCAAACTTTCTCTAAAACGAACTGTAGGTCTACGGAGTTCGCACTAGTCGCGGAAACGAACCAAAATTGCTAAAAGTGATGATTTACAATCCAGTAAACGAGGTTAATCAGTCCAATTTTTTTTCCTTTTAATTTTTTAAAAAAAGTACCGCAAAAGTACCGCGGTACTACCGCGGTACTTTTAATTTGAAAGTACCGGTACCGGTACCGCGGTACTAATTTTAGCAAAGTACCGAGTACCGGTACCGCGGTACTTTTGCAAAGTACCGTGCCCACCTATGCGCTCAGGTAGGCTAGGCTGCCATTCTTCGCGCGGATTATGATTTACGAAGTGATTCAAAACAAAGTGATAGGCTCGCCTATTGCATGGGCTCAATTGAGATGTTATGCGTTAGGCCTGTAGCCTAGCCTACATAGGCTGGCCTAGGCCTACTGATAGACTATCTCTGCTAGATCTAAGCAGTTGAAATTGACTGGTTGTGGTATGGCGGTATATGTAGGCTAGTATCAGGTCGCCGAATGTATGCTATGGTTACCACCGTACCGGGTAGCCTACCGGTACCAAGCTGACAGCCGATTAGATCACGCTTGCCCTATCATGGTAATGGGGTAACAAGTTTGTAGCCTAGGCTATAAAGACTGACAGAGTCTAGCTTACTGAATATTGCTATAAGTGATTCACTAGGCCTACCGGTATTGATGATGCATAGCACTAGCAGATAGCAGACCTAACGTTGCAATAGGCCAAGTGCAGAACTGCAGATTGCTGTATGAATGAGGATAATGACAACGTAGTAGGTCTAACAGAACAATTTATTTACCACCGTTGCGATTTAAATACACAATATAAAGCTAGGCCTACCGACCAGTGTAAGGATTAAGCAGATAGCCTAAGCTAAGCCCAGTACCAACAGCAACGTCAGACTCGTAGCTAGTATACTTGTACCATAACCATGTTTATTTGTTATGGCAAACCCAAACTGATGAAATACCTGTAGCCTACAGGTAGGCAGTAGACTAGCTTACAGTACCAATAGACTGGTAGCTAGTAGCCTTTACTTGTATCATTACCATGTTATGGCAAACACAATCTAATGAAATACGAGTAGGCCTACAGGTAGGCAGTAGCCCAGCTTACTAGGACTGCACGAGAGGTTCATTGGCTAGCAGTAGGCCCACCAGCAAGCCTTGGTACACAATTGTTGTGATTAGCCTATTGCAGATTACTGTATGTTCCGTGTTTCATAGGTAAATGGTTAAGCCAGCTCATAAAGTGATAAGTGATAAGGTTTGTGAAAGACTTTAATTTATTGACTTGGTTTGTGATTGCCATGTGTCCTCTGACTCCTATTGCATTTCCATGGAAGTTCAAGTGTTAGTATCCTCTCCTCCTTTTGAACTATCAGACTCTTCCGCATCGGAAGAAGAAAAGCAACCTACTAGTGCTACTACAAGTCCAAGCAATCCTTCTGTTACAGTTAACCCATGGCCATTTCTTGAAAAATTTTTTCAATGTGTGGAAGAAAAGGGACCAAATAATTTAGTGTTTCAATGCCAATTATGTAAGCCAACCATAAAAAAATTTTCAACTAGCAAGAGATCACAAAATAATTTGAAGAAACACATCATGCGTTTGCACCCGAACAAGAAGAAAGAATACCAAGATGCTTTGGACAACTCCAGAAAAAGAAAATCTACCAATGAAGCTTGTGAACCCTCTGCAAAAAAGGCTACTACTACTGGTAATCAAGGGCAAACCAGGCAAACAAAAATTACAGATATGACCAACAAATCCAAACAAAATGATTACACTGGACAACAAATTTTTTTTTGTCTAAAGTCTCTAAGCTGATTTAGACTAATTTGGGGGTGCTGATTCCGAAAATCATACTAATTTTTTCTCATCAGGTCAGGTTTTTGAGATATTTGCTATTTTATACCTTTTTTACCTTAAAATTAGTAATTTTTATATATGCACTGTTACGTTATAATTATAATTGTAGGTTGTTGTTGTGATGTATTTTCACTGATTATGACATCACAAACCTTTAAGTAAACTGAATACTCAGATTTGCTGTACAAGGAACAAGTAGTATGTACAAGTAGCTGGTAAGAATTAAACGCTGAGTAGAAAGTAGAGCTACTGATTGTAGCATATTTTTGTTGATTTCTGGGTCAAGGTACGGTTTATTCTTTTATATTAGGAATTCTCTTATAAGACAGGACTGTTCAACACGCAACTTATTGTATAGCAGTTATTATTGAATTTAGGATGATTTTAATGTGCTGAATCTAAAAATAAAAATGACGTTGGTTTTCTTTAGGCTATTTTAGATGCTGAAGATTTCACATACTTTAACTTGGTTGTATTGCTGTAGTTTTTACATTTCTTTCAAGGTTACTAGTGATTAAAATGAAGTCAAGTAGAAGATCTTGTCGAAATAGGCCTGACATATTCTGCTATATTTGCGGTGAATACACACTCGTTCATTGTAGGAATCCAGTCACAACTTTTATAAAGAAAACTTATCATGCCTATTTTGGTATGAAACTTGGTGACCAGGACAAAGCTTGGGCCCCTCATATGGTGTGCAAGTCATGCACTGAATGTCTGCGTCAGTGGAGCAAAGGTAAGAAGACTAGTCTAAAGTTTGGAATACCCATGGTATGGAGAGAGCCCAGAAATCATGTCTCAGACTGCTATTTTTGCGCCATTGATGTGACTGGGATTAATAGAAAGAACCGTAAAATTCTCAAGTATCCCGATCTTGAATCAGCACGTCGTCCTGTTGCTCACTCTGATGAATGCCCAGTCCCTATCTATGAAATACTTTCTGAAGATAGTGATCACGATTCTACCGCTTCTCAAGAGAGCCAAGAGGATGAAGAAGCGGATTTTAGCGATGATACTCCACATCCTTTTTCCCAAAATGAGCTTAATGATCTTGTTCGTGATCTTAATTTGTCGAAGTCCTCAGCTGAGCTCTTGGCATCCAGATTAAAGGAAAAAAGCCTCTTGTCTCATGGCACACGTATCACCTTTTATCGCAACAGGCATCAAGAATTCCTTCATTTTTTTTTTGAAGAAAAAGATTTGGTTTACTGCACAGATATTGTTTATCTTCTACAAAAGCTTGGAGTGCCTCATTATGAACCCCAAGATTGGAGACTATTTATCGACAGCTGTAAGAGATCATTTAAATGTGTTCTGCTCCATAATGGCAAACCAGCTTGCTTCAGTACCCCTTGCTCACTCAACTTCACTGAAGGAGAACTGATTCTGTGAAGTATGTGCTGGAGAAAATCTCTTACTCTCAGCACGAGTGGCAGATATGTGTTGACCTTAAAATGGTGAATCTTCTACTGGGGCAGCAGTCTGGATTTACCAAGTACCCTTGCTTTTTGTGCATGTGGGACAGTAGGGACAGATCCCAGCACTATATCAAGAAGGACTGGCCTGCAAGAAATGAAATGGTGCCGGGTAGATCAAACAACATTGTCAACAATCCTCTGGTGGACAGACACAAAATACTCTTGCCACCGCTGCACATCAAGCTTGGCTTGATTAAACAGTTCACCAAAGCCCTGGACAAGGATGGTAGTTGCTTCTCTTACTTGTGCCATGTTTTTCCAGGACTATCCATTGAGAAATTGAAAGCTGGCATTTTTGATGGTCCTCAAGTTCGTCAGCTTATCAGAGATCCTGAGTTTGAGAAGTCAATGACCACATTGGAATTGGAAGCATGGAAAGCCTTTGTTCTGGTTGTGAAAAATTTTTTGGGTAACAACAAAGCCAGTAATTATGAAGAACTTATCACCAACATGCTTTATGCTTTCAAAAACCTAGGATGCAACATGTGCATAAAAATGCACTACCTATTCTCTCATATCGACCGATTTCCTGAAAACCTTGGCGCTATGAGTGACGAGCAGGGGGAGAGGTTTCATCAGGATATAAAAGAAATGGAAACCAGGTACCAAGGACGTTGGGATGCAGCCATGATGGCTGATTACTGCTGGACTTTGAAGAGAGATATTCCCTCTGCTGTTCACTCAAGAATATCAAAGAAACGAAAGTTTATTTCTTAAAATTTGCCTAATGATGATGCAACTTACATGTCTTTCCTTTTTTAATGTGTGTTCTTCATTCCATTTTTTGTGAATTTAATAAAAAACCTTTTATGAGATAAATATTAGCCAGCATGAAAAATGTTTTATGTAAATCAACTACCAAGATCCTCAAAGCTTATTTATAGATATAAGGCATTTTTAAAAAGCAAAGTAGAAAAAAAAACCTGACCTGATTGAGAAAAATGAGTCTCATTTTTGATTTTAGTGGTGCAAAATACTCCTAATTCAGCTAAAAAATTATAGACAACTTTCAACTTGATTTTTTTTTGTAGACCAGTGTTATGAACAGAAAGTAAGTTAAGTTTGAGTTTCAGTTGTTTGTTTAATGTTAGTCTAACCAATGTTACCTGGTTACCATAGGAGACAAAAAAATGACCATGCAGCCTTTGGATTGATGCTACCTCTTTAGGTGGAAGATTCACGCAAGTCTACCAGTACCTGTACCACTGTACTGGTTCAATTGTTATGTCTTCTGGTATGACTCGACAAGAGAGTCTTTCGACTGCAAGGCAGATGCTCTAACTGACTGAGGTTGTACCTTAGTTACTGTAGTCCTTAATTTAACTATTATTTGCAAAACTAATGATTTGAGTAGGTGCTACTATTTGCAAAAATGTGTGGTAGAAACAGATAAAGTACAATCTAGATTAATTGTGACTGCTTATTTCTGTGTTTTATCCAACATTTCATTACAAAAAGTCTGAAGTGTTAAGTAGTACCTAATGGTTATGATGACAGCTTTGGTGCAATGGCCATGTTATCAGTACCTAAGATCTGACTCACAAGTCATAATTTTGCTGATTGTCGAGATTTTGATTCATTCTACCCAACAGCAATAGCCTGTTGGTGTTCATCGAAAGGATATTGGAACGTAAAGTGATGCAATGTTTTGAAGAATTTAGTAACAAATAATATTTAAGCCCTTCGTAAATTGGCGATGCTCATCAGATACTGTGGTAGGCAGCAATGTGAACAACATTAAAAGCCAGTAGCTTTCAAATATATTCTCACTGTATTTATTTGAATTGTGTTACAAAGAGTTAGTGATTTCAATCTCCCTAAACAATGGCTGTGCTTGGTCTGATTTGGCCAGCAGAGAATTTTAAAAACCCTCCTCTAAAGACAAGCACATACAACCATACCAGTTGGTTGGTAAGGAACATCCGTGATGAAAAGTTTGTCCTATCGAGTACCAGCAGCCTAGATCATAAAACAAATCCAAAGATATATATGCTACATTTGTAGCCTATTGTACGCTGAATAATGCATGTCTGTATTCTATGCTCAGTGCTGATATGTTGCTTATGTAGGTTGTTTCTTTGTTTGTTGAAAACATGCTGCCATTCCATGTAATAGAGTCAGATTCTTTTGCTTCATTTGCTGGATTGATATCTGGAGTGAAGATGATATCACGAAGAACTTTGACACGACGAATTGAAACTAGGTACGGTAAATAAAATTAATCAGTTAACGAGTATTGTGTAACTGATGTACACTAAACATATGTAGGTAATAGGAGATATCGCCAGATCAAGCTCACATAAAAAGTTAAAAATTTAAAACCTCACTACTGCCAGTTCCAGAAACATGCAGTAGTGAGGTTTTAAATTTTCAAACTTTTAACTTTTTATGTGAGCTTGATCTGACGAATGACGATGTCTTGTTAAGCTCTGACTCAATAGTCATTGAGTACTTTTTCAATCAAAGATGCCCAAGTTGAATATATGTAGGTAATAGAATATGTTGTATACCAGTTCTGTACAAATATATATTGTACACAGTGCTATGAACTCATTAGTACGATTTCTTATTCTATTACCAATATATATGTGCAGCCCAATATTCTGTTAATCTGTGATCAACAACCAAAGTGTCATTTAACGCATAATTTTCAATCAGCTTGAAATGGTCGGTTAAAATGGAGGGTCTCCTGCTCATTTCATGCCACGTAAAGAGGCTTAAAGTTACCGGATAGGTTACTTATTTTAGCAATGCAAAAAAGTCATCTTTTACCATACAATAATGCAAAATTTATTAGTGATACCATATCATCATCATTCTTATTTTGAGACGCTGGTTCTCAAGCCGTTCCTTCCATTATTTTTAATGTTCCAAATATTTTTTATGCATTTTCTTACTGCGTTCTTCAGTCTAATGGGTTACCAATGACCATGTGTCTTACCCATACAGCAGAATAGTGCTGACATACTGTACATTACAAAATATATTTACTGGTCCATATTATATTCGCAGTATCATATGATATTTGCAAAATTAAAAATTTTAGAAAAGTTGAGTAAGAACTTCTTAAAAGCATTGCATAAGTCTTTAATTTTTATGTAGGCTATATTCTTCTGGTAGAATAGTGAAATTTCCACTTTCCAAAATTGGGATAGGGAAAACTACTTTATATGCTAATAATAGGGAAAACTACTTTATATGCTTGGCTAAATGTTTCTTTTCGCTTCTGTTGAATGGTTTGTTGCAGTGTTAATATATTACACAGACGCTTTTGGTAAGAGAATGTGTAATTCCATGACCGAAGATTTTTATTTAGTCAGATTTGTTAAATGAGATACTTTTTAACAGTTTACTGACTACAGCTGCAATGTTTGTAGATGGCTACTTATGTTTTTTTTTTAGGTATAAAACAGAAGTTCACAACTTGAAAACTACATTGCAAAATGTCTCTTTTGTTGCAACTACTGCTGACTGCTGGTCATGCAGAAATCGGTAAGCTCAGGCAAATATCTTTTGATAATTTTAATTGTCTTCCAAGCGTATCTCAATGCATAAATTAATTCATAAACTAACTGATGGCATTTCTTGATGAACGTTAATCACTTTAATTTAACTGCAGATCCTACATTGGCATGACAATACATTGGATTGATCCAGAAAGTTTAAGTAGAAAGAGTTCAGTATTGGCTTGTGATCGGCTACAAGGAGTTCAATCATATGATGTAATTGCGAAGAAAATGTGTCATGTGCATTGGAATTTTGCAATTGAGTCAAAAGTCACGAAAACCACTACGAATAATGGTTCCAATTTCGTGAAAGCATTTAGGTTAGTGTGTTAGTGCTATAAATTGTTGTAAAGATGTGTAATAATGCATAAATGAATATCTACATAAACTTGTGCAGTTGTGCAGACAGCATCTGATCTTATTCAAACAGAATTAAATAAGCTTAGGTACTGTCTCCCCTGAAGATGGCATTCGCGTGAAACAGGCTCTAGGGAGAAATAAATGAAATGTTTGCTTTGTAGTATTTTTAAATACCAATACTTAGTTTTAATTAAGCTATTGTTATTACTTAGCATCGTTATTATTATTTTGGTTCAGAATATTTGCTTCACTTCAAGACTTGACTGATGATAATGAGGAGGTGGATGCTGACCCCGTTCATATGACGGATGTAACGTCAGTTTTAGGTTTGTAACGTATTGAAGGTTTTAAAACAATTGCAGTATTATCAGCAAATTGTTTCTTTAATGGCTTTTTTCTTTTTAACCTACGTTTAAAAATTGTACAGTCGGTCTCACGGATATTAAATCGCGGATGTTTTATTGGAAAGAATAGTGAAAGCTTTCTAGTTTCTATAGTTAAACAAGTTCAAGTCAAGTAATAACATGCAAACGATGTGAGAAATGGCTATTTACCTTGATGACAATTGGTTTGTTGGTGCTCATGTCATTTGTATGCTTTCCTTATAACCCATAGAAAAGTGCTTCCTTTATTGCACATACTTGTGAAGTACAGCAATATGATGGGCATATTTCTATACATTCGCGTTTGAACAGAGTTTAAAAAATATGCTATGTGTAATATGATTGCTGGCATTACATGACATAGCATTATGGCTTGTTGCTTTATACACTGAGCTATTTAGATTTAGGAATTGTGGATGACTTGCAAAATTACGCATTGCCGAAACACCATCGTTGTGCTGCACATACGTTGAATTTGGTTGCAAGTAGTGATGCATCAGAGGCGTTGAAACGTTCCTGCTCTTATAAAAGAGTGTATTACAGCGCTTTTGGAAAAGCTACTGCACTCTGGAATAAACAATCTAGGTAAAGTTAATATGATACTCTAGTTAAGTAGTATCATTACATACTGATAAAATAACAAACTTCCTTGCAAGCGTATATATCTTTTATTCAAGCAGGGGCTGGCCCTTTCCCCCATAAAAAACTTCACTTAGCACGTTTACTTCCTCCGCTACATGCCACATACTTCAAATCGCTTTCCCTTTTGCCATCCAGTTTTTAACATATTTTTTTTATCATGCTTTTTCAAAATATTGCTCCGTAATTACATCTGCTGACTCTACAAACTTTTCTGTAATCAAAAATTTGTTTGTAAATGGATCAGATGCACGAGTCCGAACTTCAGAATTGTGTAGCACCTACGAAGTGGTGGTCAAGTAGGAAAGCTAAAGAACAAAAACGTGATTTTCTAGCTCATGTAAAGAACTCCGTGAGATGATTTGTTTTAAACTAAGCTTGTTTTTATAGAAGCTCTCAAGCAGCTGATATCATCGAAAATACTTTGGGACAAAAGCTATTGGTCCCTTGCATAACTCGCTGGAATTCTTTACATGATTGTGTTGGGCGCCTTTTGTCGATGTTTGAGTGTCACGAGAAGCTGGATGACCTGAACAGCATATGTGATAAATTCAAAATTGCTCCTTTTACTTATGGTAAGTAGTGGTTAGAGCGTCTGCCTCACAGTCGGTAGACCTGGATTCACTTCTTAGTCGAGTCTTACCAAAAAAGTTTAAAAATTGGAACTCACAGGTTCCTTGCTTGACGCTCAGCATTGAAGGGATAGCGTGAAGCTTCCACCTTAACGTGGTAGACAGTAGACACTAGACAGGTGGCATCGCCTCGAAGACAGCGTGGTTAATTAGTTGTCTCTTGCCCAGCTTAACTGGTTTAATAAACATCAACAATAGTTAGAAAATAAATTTAGAAAAATGTTTCGACTAAGGACCAAGCAGCTACATTTGGGCTGCGATGCTTGTGTAAACGAAGTATTAGTTCGATGTTGTAATTGGCTATATCAAACTTACCGATATTTCATTACAAATTAGCTAGTTTAGGTCGAATGACTGTCACACAGAGAGTTTACTATATTTCTGTTCTCTGCTTAGAAAAGAGATAGTAATAGTCTTGCTTTTTTTTTGTAGGTGACATAATGTTCTTCAAACAGTACTATCAAGCAATGCAGCCGATCTGCGTGGCGCTTGATATACTTCAAGGAGAAAAAAAACGCTTACATGGGCGTATTACTTCCCACTATTGCCATGTGCTTGAAAAGGTTATTATTTGTCCAAGGAAACGACAGTCTTCGCTTAAGCAAGCCATTGCTCGACGCTGTTACTGCTGGAGTAAAACAGCGTTTTTTGGCTAAGTTTGAGGACTTAGACT
Organism: Trididemnum nubilum; assembly: GCA_963965965.1. Classification (NCBI taxonomy): domain Eukaryota; kingdom Metazoa; phylum Chordata; class Ascidiacea; order Aplousobranchia; family Didemnidae; genus Trididemnum; species Trididemnum nubilum. Next base: position 28,069 of record CAWYPQ010000095.1, read on the forward strand.
TGTTGTTAGCCAGCGCTTTCCATCCCCAGTTTAAACTGCATTGGATTAAATGGCTGTGTGACGTTAGAATTGTGGAGCAGATAGAAAATTTGCAAAAAAGGATCAAGGTCAAAATGATATCGCTGGTTGATTCGGAATTAAAACAGAGCGAAAGTGACGATAGCTCTGATGGTGGTGCAGAATCGCGCTGTTCCAATATGGAATCGTTTTTTGAGCCACTTTGTCGCAAATCTGAAAATACGCAAACTGGATATAACATCGTATAGCGATTTCTGGATGAAAATACGAGTTCTGCAGTAACAGCTGAGGCTTTTTTTTCTGTTGAACTGAAAAACTTGTTTATCTTATACAATACACCAATTCCATCAAGCGCCGGTGTCGAGAGATTGTTCTCCATCGGCAAGGATATTTTAAAGCCTAATGCGAACTGGGCTCAGTGATGAGCATTTCGAAATGCTCGCTTATTTAAAGTGCTTACAGTAAACTTTTATAGCCACATTGGCTACGCTTATGCACCAAGTTTCCTAAGCATGTTTTAAGTTAAAATCCTGTGGGAGTTTGAACTTTTATTCAGTGATGCATATCTTGCCCTTTTCTTTGAACAAATTGGTCGTTTTTGTGTCCTAAACCGGTGAGAAAAATTTTAAGGAGGGGGCAATTGAGCATTCGTCATACAAAACGCTTAGTGAAGCTTTGCTTTTATGATGATTAATTTCTTTTATGACGACGTCATTATTTTTTATTTGTTTCAAGCGACTTCAAAACAATTGCCAGTAAAACTCTCCTGATAGCATAATAGCTAGTAGCTGCCAATAATTCTGTGTTTTAACATAATTTCTAGCACCGGTATTGCTTTTTCCTTTTAAGTTGTAGTTGTTAATTATTTAACCTGTCTTAATTTCATCACTAGTTTTTACGCCACTGATGTTAACACTTAACAGTACATATATCTTTACGAAATATTTTATCGATTAATGCCATTTAGCAATAATCCTGTCATTTCTACAAGTTTTTGTGGGCTATTTTGGCTTTTTACCTTAAAAACTTACCAGTACGTGCTATTTTCTTAATTCTGAAATTTTTTGAATAAAATTTAAGAATCTCAACTTTTACACTCCTGATGTTGATTGTATTCTTTTAATTTCCTATTAAGTTAGCTGTTGTTATTATATATATGGTTGTGTATCCCGTCTAATGGTGCCGAACACGTGGGTATTGGAGGGTTTCATCTCCCAGTATTTTAGTCACATCCCCTAACATTGAAGGCAGAAAGTCTATAAAGAGGTGCACTAATTTGGGGAGAAAATTTACTACATTTTTGTTGGAGGTAGTCACTCTCATTTAACCTTGAAAGTGGCAACCCCACGATGTTCCAAATCGGGTAAAGTATCAAAATTCCCTCCTTATGCTCAGCATAGTTGGACACCAGTGATCCCGTTTGAAGATTGAGAGTGGAGAAACTCTACGAAGCTAGCTACCCCATCAAGGTCTTGACCGTAAATCCCACTCAAGCAAAACAGCTACCCCATCAAGCGAAAGTAAAATTCCAAATGTAGCTCTTCTAAGAGTTTCAGACGCAGCATTGTTGTGACATGTGTAGGTTAAATTTCTGCACACCGAAAGCTAGTAAATGTTTTGTTTTATTAAGATTCACTACTTCGATGTCTTGTCTAAATTATAAAATTTTTGCGATTTTATTTTAATCTAAATATCTAAAGCAAAAGCACCATTTGCGCTGTTTGAAACTTCGTTGAAACCTTGAAATATCCCGTAGTTCATGACCACAGGTTCTGCAATAAGAAGTCTCCGACCATTTCTGCGACGACATGAGCAGAACTTGAAGCTGTGCCTACAACACGTGTGGCAACGAAGACGAGAGAGGACACCCCCTAACCGGAATAATACATGAAGTTCACTTTTTTTTGCCACCAATGGTCGAACTTTGATATTGCACATTTTTTTCAAAAAGTACCGGTACCGCAAAAGTAAGTCGGTACATTTTAAACGGAGTACCGAGTAGCGGTACCGAATTACTTTTAGGGGCAAGTACCAAGTACCGGTACCGACTTACTTTTAAAGTACCGATGCCCACCTTTGGGCATTGATATTTAGTTTTTGTTACCGCATACAGTGAGTTAAGGCTGAAATTATTTAGCATTTGCAAAACCAACGTTTTAAACAAAAAATTGAAAGAGTAAGCAAATGTAGCTAAACTAAAACACAAAAAATAGCGAGCCAGCCCGGTGCTCTCCACTCTAGGGAGCAAACGTTCTTTTTTGTTTTTTCTTTGATTCGCCTGGTTTTCTATTTGCCTTTGCTTTTTTTTATGCTGATACGTTTTTCAATTATTGTTTTCTAGTCGCAGTTCCCATGCTCCACCTTTATTTTTAGAGGTGTTTATAAGTCACGTGCTTGGACTTCTCATGGGAACTGTGGCGAAGTGCATCAAAGTTGAACTCCATTATTTATCTTTGTGCCATTTATTGTATTAATTTGCTGCATTTCGCCAAAAAACTAAACTCTCAGGCAAAACAATAAGGTTTTCGGACTTGCGCTTGACTGAATTCTAGGTTAGTCTAACTTCGGTCCACTGAACTCAGGTCTGTGTTTAATGAAAACAAAACATTGTAAAATGGCGCCACCGGCGTTACATAAATTTAAAAAAAACAAAGAGGGGCAAGCAAAGACGTGACGATCGGTAACAAACACTGTGAATTTGACGAGCATACTACTGCTAATAAGTTTGTGTTAAATTTTATTAATGCCATTATTGCTTCTTTGGAAAATCAATTAAGTTAGTATTCAAACAAGTAAACTGAGCACTTTGAGAACCAATGACCTACTGTATAACGTTTATATCGTGGTTGAAGTGTTGATTTATTTGTTTTTGAGATATTATTATACTTTGGGTTGTAATAAGCATTTGAGGAGGTCTATGTGGCGCTGATTGTGCACCGGGACTTTCAGCCACCAGAGCTAATTCAAAAGTTTGAAAAGATAAAAACACTTTTTCAAAAAGAATATTTCCAAAAAAAATTTTTCTAAAAAAATTTTTGGTTTCAAGTAACAGTCTTTACAAAAAAAAACAATTTAAAAGTTTTCTTAGACAAAAGTTTTCCGACAAAAGTTTTTCAAACAAAAAATTTTACAAGAAAAATTGATTTTATTACTTCATTTTCAGTTTGTTCATTTTTTTTCATCAAGCACAGCGACTGAATTATACGCATTACGCAAGCAGTTACACAGTTTCGAGATAAATATGTACATTAGACACAGTTCTTGATGAGGTGATGGCGAAGAACTAAAAGTCATCAAGTCAACCATCACCCGCCTTGCGCCTCAAAATATGGGTCCGGTATCGTTACTTTAATCAATGAATTCGTAATCAATCGTTAAAAATGAATGTGTAATCAATCAATCGTTACTTTAATGAATTTAATCAATGAATTCGTATCGTAGGTTTTAAAGTTTCAAACTTTGAATTTGACCAACCCTGCTAAAATACAAGCAATTATTCCAAAGCAAATCAAGATTATTGTGTTTACAGTAATTATTGTGTTTTTTCAAATTTATTATTATTGTGTTTTTTCAATAAAATTATCAATTTATCGAAATTATCAAAAGAATTAATTATTGTGTTTTTTCAATGAAAGAAGAATTGTTTTTCACCACACGTTCATTCGCAAACTACACCAGCAGCTCGTGCCCGTGTGCCGCAGAATTTAAAACCGCGGACTGAAGATTGCATGCGTTCGCCTTAACAATTAAAAAAAATTTTGCATATGTGTAGTGGAAATCGATTTTTCTTTTAAAAACTTGTCTTTGAAAATGCTTGTTTGTTTTGAAAAAATGTTTTCAAAAGTTTTTTTAGTTTAGATCCGTCACCTAAAAGTCCCGGCACGTAATAGTCTCTGCGCTTAATAGTCCCGGAAACTAATGAGCGGTGCCTAAAACTCATTTAC
>CAWYPQ010000096.1:0-68262 GCA_963965965.1 Trididemnum nubilum
TTTAAAATAATTTGATTGATGCTACTTCTATACCACCTTGTGCTTCAAAAGTCTCAAGGTTATACTTATGCTGCAAGTGCTTCAGAAAGTGCTTTAGAAGAAGAAATATTGGCATTTACTGAATTTTTGATTTTCAGTCTTTCGACGCGATTTCTTGTCGTTTGGACTTATCTGGCTCAGTGCGTCTTCAACTTTTTGTTTTGTTCACCCCTGCAACGGATTTCTAGACATCATGCACCCTCCACATGAAAATTTTGTCATGCGCGTAGCCAGAATTAAATCTACAATAAGAGAGGCTGTTTTGTGGTTCTGGAGGCGAAGCCTTCAGCGCTGAAAAAAATAATTTTTTTTGCAAAAATAACCTTATTTTAGTAAACATTAATGCTCTTAAAATGTCGCATAAAAATTTAAAGTGCTAAAACATGACTAAACCGGTTGCATAAATGGGCCGTGTGGGAGGTGGCTAAAGGTAAAATTTCAGTTTTCTTATTTACAAGCTGGTGAATCAATCATAAAATCTTATAGCTCAAAAAAAAAAACTCAAAAGGAGTTATTTACTTCATGTATATTTTTATAGAGAAAGATAATTGCGGAAGAACTAATTAAGCGAAATTTGTAATAATTAACTAATTTACTGAGTTTGTAGCCCCTCCTCTTTATTCCCGAGATAATATACCGGTATTATTTTTATGAAAACTATGTTCAGCAATTTTCAACAAGCGGATCAAATTTGATTGCTAATGTTTGGTCATTTTCAGAATTTTTTCTAATTTGTGAGTCATATTTTTGACAATTTAGACCCCCTTCCTTAATAAATCTTTCAAAAGTACTCTAAATAATTTTTTGAATCTATTCCAGGGCAAAGTACAGTCACAGAAGTGCTAAAAAGATGGTATTTTCTTATTCTGTGGTTTATTCGACGAGCCAATGGGAAAGGATTGAGGCTATACCCCTTCCCGCCACCTGGCTGCGCTTTAATCACTATACAAAATCTACACTCAAGCTTATTGTCACAATTACAGATCGTACCATACATCATAACGTTGAGCACATAACCATTGCGTTGTTGCATCATTGTAAAGTGAAATCTTTATGGTACGTTGTTGCTTCCAGACACTTTTTATTTGTGTTGGTTTATACTTCATTCAACTTCACTATTGCAACAATTTTATACGCTCTGGAATGCTCCATTCATCCTTTTAAGAAACACTAGTCTAGCATATTGCAATTTACTGTGTTATTAAGTAGCTGGTGTGAGGTTACGGCAAGGATTTAATAAAAGCTGATGATTTTAATTCCACTCTAGCCTACTACTATGTGTTAAGTCTGGCATCGAAGCCTGCTCTGATAATTGCATCAAGTAAATTTTCTTGCTTTGAAAGGTCTGAAGCATAGCTTTTGGTTTATCGGCGCCGGTATTTTGCATTCTTGAGTTTAAAGTGTTTTTTAGGGCCATAAATTTAAGACGTCTGTTTTATTGGACGGAATTCTTCAAGTCAACAGTGGAAGTTAAACGCCGTTTAATTTTCCGTAGAGTATTTTCATTAAGTCTAATTTTATCTTGTATTTTCATTAAGTGTAATTTTATCTTGTATTTTCATTAATTAAGTCTAATTTTATCTTGTATTACTTTTGATAGATTTTCGTTAAGTCTAATTTTATCTTCTATTACTCAGCAATCTTCAGTTTGTTTCCAAACTTAGTATATCCATTAAAAACTAACGAAAAACTGTTGCTGATTTCTTGTAATCTTGACAAAAGATTAGTTGCAAATTCTTAACTGATCGTTTTACGCTATTCTTTTTCTTGATATACTCATTGCAAAATTTTTGAACCAAGAGATTTATTAATACTGCAATCTGTATTGTAAGGGAGTAGCTTTTACAATGAAAAAAAAGATTTACAACTTTTTTTTTCAAGCTGCGACCCTTAAAACACCGTCGTCGTAACTGTCAAAACAAAACCAAGTCGATAAAGTAAAAAAAAACAAGCTTTTTATTAATTCGGGGTAGTTGTTGTAGTAAATCATTAAGATTCTTTAGCACAAAGTTACTTCCATTTACTGTAAAATTTGATACGAGCTGATTATTTTTCTTTTCACATCAGTTCACAATGTAGCTTATGTTTCACATCGGTTCTATTGCAGTGCTGAAGACAGTAAACACAGCCTGGATTTACCAGAAGATAATCTTACACTTCTTTATTGTCTTTTAAACTTTACCGGTTCTGTCTTAGAACAGAACTACAGTACGTCTAACGATCTCAAGGCCAACCCACATTGTTGATGTTACGTTTTTTAGCTCTTGGGCTTAAGGGGTTATTTCAAAAAGCTTAGATAAACATAAAACTACTATTAGTCTCTTTTCAAAAAAAAGTATCTAATCAAAGTTTAATCACATACATATATACCGTAAGGTTAGAATATATAAATTTTTGCCGACAAAATATTGGAGATCTAAATTCTGAAGTATTGGGTGCGCAGGTATTGGAATAAAAATTAGAGCAGGAATACTTAATAAATGAAAGTTTATTGATTGCAAGAACAGAATTTTAATTTCATTCTAAAAGGTAAAAAATTCATAACCCTAATGCTTACCTTATCGCTGGCTATTTTTGGATAAATTTGTCGTATTTTTTAGACATTTTGCTTACTCTTTACTTCCTACAGTTGGTAAAATCAAGCTTGATTTTGCCATGAGTGGCACCTGTGTGATTGTGAGAAAGATTGGTTTAAACTACGGCCCTTGTGGATCTGACTTTTGGACCAATAACGTTCAAACACTAAATCGCACTTAATACCTCGCATTATCTGCGGATCTGCAGCGTACGCACGGCGAACCATACTCTCTTTATTTGTAGACTGGCAAGTGATGGTTCTGTCTTTTTTTCTTCACGGTTTATTTGTTCTAAAATATGCCAGTTTTGTCCAATCAGCGTGACTTTTTTCTTCAGGTTTTCTTGTTCTTCGGATATGTCCGATCAAATCAGTCAAATTCGCATGATCATAAAAAACTATTACAACAAGAGCAAACTTTTCTTCTTCAATTCTCTTCCCTTTTTCTCCGCGCGTCTGTTATAGTCTGTAAGCTGAAAATTCTACAACCTCCAGAAAAAAAAGTTCGTTCCACAGCTCGGGAGGCTACTTTTGAAGCTAAATTTGGAAAATATATGGTCATACCAACTTCCAGAAAAAAAGTTCTAACTCTAAACCTTGCAGTATTTTTTAAAATCCACCTTGAATGTGCAAAGCAGATGAATACAAGACAAGTGATGTAAGAAGGACGCAAGTCCGAAGTTAGTAACGGTTCAGATCACGCATCCAAACGAAGCGCCCGAAAAATAGATTTGTTATTGCAATACTGCCTACCAGAGGTGGAGTCCCCGAGGACGACCTCGAAAGCACATGATACGAGACACGTACACTCGATGGCTGCGCATATGAGTCATAATACAGTTTGGAAGCTTAGCAAAAATTGCACATATGTTGAGATTTTTTTTAATAGTACTATTACTTTTTTATATCATCATATTCGCTTGCAACCCCAAATAAATTACAGGTTTTTGGTCGTAACATGACTGCATAAAAATTTACTTGTGCTAAGACTAGTACAAAGCTTTGCCCAAGACGAGAGAATTTCGATGATTTTTAGAGAGAATTCTTGCACATGCGGCAAACCTTCCTTTGATGTGATATGATTTCGTAATTAATTGGTTTTGTTACGTCATAACACTTGGTTATATAAGCATATTTGTTTAGAGTTTGCTTGATGCTAAAATCGGAAAAATAATAAGTAGCGTTGCCTTTCACGCTCTCAAAGCAAAATTGTTTGTCGCTGTTCAAAACTTTTCAAAGTTAAACCGCTACAACCGCAGCTTATGGACATATGCATGCTGAAAAGCTGTTAGGTTAACGCTTTGCAATAAAACATCCGCAACCAAATTTGACCGTGGCAGAGCGAGTTTAATACTATTTGTGTAACATCTGCAAATTTTGCACATTGTAACAAAAATTTTCCGTATATCATGAACAAGTTTTTCGAAATTTTCATCTACGATTTTTGATATCGGAACTCCGAAATAAAAATAACTTCAACAAGCCGGTTTCAGCATAGTTTATGAACACACCATATTAGTATTTGTAGTATATGTCCCAAGACTTAGCCACTTAAAAACGGCCAGTGTCGACCCTCACTTCATTCCAGATCAACAATCAAATACTGTAATGGGAAACAGTTGGCAGTAAGCTGCTGTCACACATGTTTAAGACAGCTTCTTAGTACTTTGAGAAGCAAATTTGGGGGTTTTGGGTCTTTGATTTCGCTGTTAAATGCACTTGGTATTTCAAATTTTTTTTGGGTTGTTGGGATAATATTAGTTTTTAAATCCTCTTGTGTTTCTGAAATCGGACCATATGCTTTTGTTCTTGAAGCTGATGGTTTTCCTGAGGACACCACATTTAGTGCCAAAAATATGTTACTGATATAAATCAAAGTCGTCCGTAGCCTTATTTTCAAATACAATAGCACATTACTAACAACAAAATCCAACGAACGACAGTTTAGATTAAAACTTAGCACGTAAAAAATAAATGTCTATTTCCAGTGGAAAACATAAGCATTTATCTAAACAATTATGTTACTCAAATCTTTTTACTGACATTAGAAATAAATTTTTGCTCATATTTATTTTGTTCCATTCAAAACTAAAAAAACAATAAACAAACTCTCATAGACACACATAATACAAAAAAATAGAACTGAAATTTGCCATGGACCTCTCGGCCATCGAGTCAAGTAGTAGCCACCCAAAAATTAGTGATGTGAAACTGCTGGCCTTGTCAGTTTATAATGTTGATTTGAATACGGTTCCCATATAATAGGGCATTCAAGTCAAAATTTCACTTTTTACCAAATTGTTGGGATAAGCATGAAACGCATTCTCGCCAAATTGGTTTCTACGCCTTTCCGTTTTCAAGATATTGCAGTTCAAACTTAGCCGTTTTTTTCTTAGTTCAGTGTTGCCATTTTGTCGGTATTGCGATAGAAGATTAAATTTTGGAAAGTCGATTTACATTTATTGGAAAGGTCGAGCGGTAACGCGTTCTTCTCTGGGGCGGGAAGTCTGGGGTTCAAATCTCGGGCTGGTCAAATTGGACGCAGTGTTGTCAACAGCTCGCCACCGCTGCGACATTTCTTTGAAACGATCTGTGTTGTCCGGGCGCAAAGACGCACAGATGGGCTTTGAAAACTTGCTACACTTTTTGGCGTAACACAGCGATCATAATGAAGAAGAAGATTGGAAAGCAACTAATTTTACAAATCCAAATCTTTACTTTGCTGTACATGGACTCTGCCGCAAAGCATTTATTGAAAGTCAGGAACATGCAGTAAATTTTTGACGTTTTGTTTTTACAGTAATTGGCAACCCCGGCAAAATTTGTAAAGGGAAAAAAGCCTTTTTAAAGAAAAATCTAATCTGTTATAACTCGAGAAAAGAAGGTCGTAGAAATTTAATAAAGTTAGTCTTCAGGTCAACCAAATTTTTTTGAGAGAAAATTGAGCACGTATTTCGGACGAAAGAATTTTGGACCTGAATGTCCTTTTAAGCTTGAGCTTTGGTCAATTTACTTGGCTTCAGAGAAGTGTGATTAATTTTATTTTGTAATATCAGCAGTAAATATTTTTTTTAGTTTAATTTAAATTGAACAAAAGGCAATCTTTTTAATTCATGCGCTACTAAGTTCCAGATTTTGGCTTCTTGGTACTTACAACTTTTTTTGTAATTTTTTTATTCTGAACCTTGATAAATACAAATTGAGTTCAGATGAAGCAAGGCTCGTTGTTCGTGTGTGTATCGCTCTAACAAGAGCGAAGTGAAAATTTAGGCAATTTCAGTATTTTTTTTGTGAGTTTTTGTACAAAAATTTTACAACATGATATTCATACAAGTCTTTCAGTTTTAAGATTTGCAATTGGTGAAAAAATGGCATAACGTGAACCTGTCGCCGTTCACCTGCAACTATTTTGACAGCTTTATTTTGAAGAATAATTACTCCATATATTACCACTCTGTCAAATACCTAAATCAAAAGTAAAAATGATTGTTCTGTTCTGTACTAACTTAGTTATGAATTAGCGGCGCAACTAATGAGGAGATATGGAGGCTTCAGCCCCACTTAGCCAAGTCACTGAAAAATTTAACTCCAAAATACAACCGTTTAAAACGTGTTTTGGACTAAAGTGATGGCTGATGAAGATAAACAATTTTATTATTAATTTTAAATTTTCGCGTTTTGTTTCTTTAAAATGGCTTCAAAAACGTTAGAAATATGATTCAAATGATGTTTAAAATGGTTGTTTTTTCTCAAAAATTCACAAAAATTGCTCAGCTATGTCTGTGATACACCTGAGTTGGATCAGTTTGCTCAGTACGCCGCCTAAATAAGAACTTTTTTTTTCAACAACAAAAAATTTAACTTTTGGTGCAAGTCCCTTACCTTTCAGCAAATTTCTGTTTGCGCCAATGGTATGACCAATAAAAAAATAATCTTGTGAACTTCATTAAAAGTTTTTCACATTGTTCTGGATCTCTTAAAAGTTTGTACGAATACTGTGCTCAAGACTCTACTATCTATTCCTCATATTACGGTTTATCGTTCAACAACAATACTCGGCAATACTTCAACGAAAACTTAACGCTAACCAAGCTGAAAATCATCAAAATTCACGCGTCTTGCGCGAAGCTTTATACTTGTCGTAGCACAAATAAATTTTTATACACTCATTTTACGACCACAAACTTTATTTTAATTGGGGTTGCGAACGAGTATTATGACATAAAAAAAGTAATTATATCATTAGAAACAATCTCAAAATACGGGCATTTTTAACTAAATTTCGAAGCTTGAAGCTCATTGCGCAAAATATTCTCAATGGCGGAACGATCAAATATTTACACACAATTTATTTCCTCATTTGACACATTTAGCCAGGGGTTGCAAAAAATTCTGAAAAAAACTGTATTTTTATTCTACCCTATTTTTCTGTGCCAAAGCAGAAAGTCATATACAAGTATTAGGAACAATGTACTAAGAAAATTAATAATAAGCTATAGACAGTATCGAGAGTCGTATAGGCACAATCAAATCTTTGATTAACAGCCTAAGACATACTGTTTCGGAATTGGCATTCGTCTTTTATTCCTCTCCAGTATAGCTAGGACTACAGTCTGCAGGTATGAACGTGAGCGACACGTATAGAAAGACAAGGAGTCGCAAATTAACCAGATCATAACACAATTTCTTTTTTCCTACAAAAGTATTAAGTAATTACAATATTACAAGAGATAATTCTAATAGTTCAATTCAAAATAACCCATTCGGGTCACCACACGTACAATTGTACATTTTTTTGGCGTTGTCTTTTTTTTGTCCAGCTGTAAAAGTAGAGTATTTGAGTCTTAAGTAGTACAATTGTACAGATAACACCATCTCGTGACAGCAGTTCTGGCTTCAAGCGTGCAGCGTTAAAAAACAATAGTCAACTGTCGACCAAGATGGCTGCCAACATGCTTGCAGCAAGTGGAAGTAAGCAAACCAAGTTTGAAAATGCGTAAAAAACCAAACAAGTTAAAAAACAATTAGGCATGCATTTTGAATTAGTTAATCTTTGAAATTATGTAGGGATTATTTTTTTTTCGATTTTTGTTATAGGTTAGTCTAAAGAATTTTTGATCAAAATCACGTACAATTATACGTTTCGCGTCTCAATGAAGCTTAAGCAGCAAAACCTAATGTAAGAAGATAACTTTATTTTTGGCAAAATAACTGCAATTTTTCAGCCACTTGCGTTCCAAATCATTACAAAAACATATCAAACAAGAATTTCAAGTTATAGTGTCGCTGATTGGATATTAAATTTGAATTTTATTGAAAATAACCACCCTAATTTGCATATTTATAAAAAAAAATCTAAATGAATATTTTTGAGTTAAGTGGTTGATAAGAACCTAAAGGACGAAAAATAAACTTTTCGATAAAGAACTACTGTATCGTGTCCAAAGGGGATAGTTTTCGATAGCATGCCTTAGACAGCTGTTTCGCCCAATCTCAGGGCTCATCAGTAAGGCTAGCAATGCCAAAACAACAAATATCACCATGATAAAAGTCTTTAAAACAGACATCGTTACCAATTTATCAATCAATGAATAAATATTAACCGAGTATGTTTATGATACATGAATCTTCACCCATCAATAAATTAATTTTAGCCAAAATAAGTAAATCTTAAGTGAAAAATTTTGACCCAATAAAACTAAAGCTATTTATTAAATCTTTACCGACTAAAGTACAAATCTTACCTTACACCTCTTAGAAGAACGATGGGCTAGCTAACTTGCTACTCTCTTTATAGCTCGCCTAACATGGTGACGTCTGCATTAGGCTGAAAGGCTCAAAACTAGTGCCAAAATTTATTACTACTGCTAGTAAATAACAATTAAATAATAATTACGAAGTAAATAATAACTAAATAATAATTACTACTGCGAGTAAATAATAAATTAAATACTACTGCTAGTGACTTGTTCTAGTTTAAAGCCGTCTCAGCTCCGTTGGAGACGTAGCCATTTTAAGCGAGCTACGAGGAGAGCAGAGGGTATTGATAGCGTTTTATTTCTAAAGATTATTTGACTAGTTTAGCTCTAGTCTGAATTTTGGCAATAGTTTTGAGCCTTTCAGCCTACTGGAGACGTAACCATTTTAGGCGAGCTATGAGAAGAGTATGAGTTAGCTAGCCTATCCTTCTTCTCAGAGGTGTAAGGTAAGATTTGTACTTTAGTCGGTAAAGATTTGATTAATAGCTTTAGTTTTATTGGGAAAAGATTTTTCTCTTGTGATTTACTTATTTTGTAAAAATTAAATAATTGATGGATAAAGCTATATGTGTTATAAACGTAATAGGTAAAGATTTATTCATTGATTGATAAATTGGTAAAGATGTATTCTTTAAAGATTTTTATCATGGTGATGTTTGTCTTTTTGGCCTTGCTGGCGTTACTGATGAGCCCTGAGATTGGGCGAAACAGCTGTCTAAGGCATGCTATTGAAACTTGTTTTGAAATGAACTATTATAATTATCTCTAGTAATCTTGTGCTTGCTTAATAATTTTGAAGGAAAAGAGAAATTGTGTTATAATTTGGTTAATTTGCGATTCCTTGCCTTTCTGCGCTCATGTTCATACCTGTAGTTCAAGCTTTAATGACGAGTAATAAAAGACGAATGTCGATTCCGAAACAGTATGTCTCGGGCTGTTAATCAAAGGTTTGATTGTACCTATAAGACTCAGGCCCGTATTCTAAGAGAGGACTTGAGCAGCAGGTACAGCTCAAGCTCTTCTTGGGCTCAAAATCGGTATTCTAAGAAAACTTTCAAGTAGCACTTTCAAGCTCAGCTTGGGATCTACTTGGGAGCTTTGAAGTTCAGCTTGAACCGCTGTGGTATTCTAAAAGCGAACTTGAAATGAAAATTTGTCAAGCTGGACTTGGAAATTGCCAAAATCTCGAGCCACCTCAGGGGCAGGCTTGAGCTTACGCTTCACTGAAAAATTGTTGTTAAACATTTTGATTTCGGGTGAAATTTTTATAATATAGGCCTAGAAGGTTTCAGGTTTCGGAATAGTGGTTAGGTTTTGGCCAGGCCGAAAATAGTCCATGATGGTTTCGAGACCTTAACGACATGTAGGCTACCAGTAACCTAATTCAATCAGCTGCGGTAAAAGTTTGCAGTGAATCGGTACGGTAGCCTAACTTTTTAAGCTAGCATTTAATAGCACAGAAAAATAACTAGCAGACAAGTAGATTATTTAGCTTAACAATAAATATATATCAATTTGGCTGCAGACAATAGCCTAACTTTGTTTGAGTTGCACGTCAGGCGTGTGATCCATTGCATTTGATACGTTAGTGCAATTCGGTCTTTGGTGCGGGAGCCTAGGCCTATTTGAACAGAATTTGAGAAATGCGTTACGCATGTTACTGTTGCTCACTTACCGGTCTCCCGATAACTACGGTAGTTCAAGGATAGATTTAAGCATGAAATAGCGTAGTAGTTTGTTTTTTTTAACTGTAGTACCGGTTGCTAACCTATCGGTGTGGCTTATTTGGTGACATAATTTATATTTTTTTTAATAGGCTTACTGAAAGTAAAATTAGAAGTCTGTAAGCAAGAACCCTACAATCTTCAGCTTGGTTTTTTTGTTGTTCCTAAACAGCGTTTCCTACTAGGCCTATTCAGTATAAATTTATAGGGCAAGTATATGCTACTCAGTTAATGGGCTAATGTATTAATCGTTTGACATTTTAGAAACCATTTAGCAAATTACTGGTATATTGTCTAACTTGCTAACTAATTGCAACATATACCGGTAAGCAAAATAAGATCTTAAGCTAAATGCCAAAAAATTATTCAGCTTTATGATAAATGAGCATTCAGAATAAGAAGTATAAAAAAGTGTAAATGAAAATTGATCCTTATACCCCTATTTTTTGTCTAGTCATCCAATTTGACTATTTTTGACCTTATCAAAATGACATTTGATTTTTAACAACATGCAAGTACAGAGTTTCATGCAATATCTGAACAAAGAAAATAGTTCAAGCGTTTTGGTATCTAGCTCTACTCGATTTTTTGCTGTTTCAGGAATTAAAGATTTTGATTAAAGTTATTTAGTATGGTAGTTGTTGCCTAGTTGAAGAAGAACTTTTCTGCATGCTGGTCCAAACGATTAAATGATGGATGTGGCCCAAACACTAAAAAATCCATTAAAGACATTGCTGTAGCATGCGATTGTGCAGCTCAGGTAGGCCAAGTTCTAATTCATTTCTCAAGTTACTTACTGCACAATATATAAAAATGCAATCATTTGTAAATCACGTAAGAATAGTAGCGACACTCATCAATAGTAGGTAGTTTTGTAGTATTATGTTTTGTATCGCTAAACACATGCTTTTTAGAAACATGCAGATTGGAAACGACTGTTTTCCGGTAGAGTTAATCAATGCTTTCCCAAATTTATGCAATTTGCATTTTAGAATTTCTTGTTTATAATTTATGATGTTTTTTGAGTTGCGCTACAAGAAGTATCTTTGCTGTACCTTTGGCCCATGCAGCTTGTCGAATAAAGATGCAATTGCCAGAACGTATACAGAGAGAAGCGGCTCGTATGTGCGGTATCAGCTTATGGTCGCCTGCTTGGTGAATCTAGTGAGCGTGAATTTATTCTTTACTCAATATTGCAGAAACATTTGTTTTAGGAACATTTGTCTTGATGTATACCGGCATAATCAACCCATGCCTTGGCAGCAGATAAATAAACTGAAACCCGAAAGGTCAACAAAAAGCGAACGAAGAAAGTTGCGCTGAAGAAAATGCATTTCAAGCCTAAAAGCAAACTGAAAGCAATAAGCAGTAACGCAGGTAAATACAGTAATTAAAACTTAGTGCGGTGACATAAGTCTTTTTTTTAACTGATTCTAGAAATTAATCTACCGCTAAGTGCCAAAGCTTGTATCAGACTGCATCAGTTATATCCCACAGTAGTTGAGCTAAGTTCTAGTTTTCAAACCCAATACTTGTTTTTTTTTTCTGAAGTTGTGTGACTAAGTGAAATGTCATTGCAATATTTCCAGATTTTTAACTTCATTTTTTTTTATTTGGACCAAAATGCGACTTCAAAAAATACATAAATGCAATCCACTTAATGAACAATGCAATAGTACCGGGTAGCTCTAATATTATCTGAGAAAGAGCTACGTACAGGACGTTGTTAAAAAACAAAAAATAACGTTTTAATCCAATGTGCTGCACTTTCTTAAGTATAGGAAAAACTGTAGCAAACGTAAAATAATCATTTATAGGAATATTTTTCTGAACTTGATGAAGCCTATTTTGTTGCAGAAAAAGCTGTAAAATTTTGACGAGACGACAGAAGCAGCTGGCTGAAAGAAGCGACAGGTTCAATCATTTCGCAAATTTTGTGGCTGCTTGATTGTGACATGATAAGCAAAATCTCCTCAGTATGGCGTGGATGAGTGGATTGTGAAAGAGATAACAAAACACTGCCAGTGATGCAATGTTTTTTTGGGGGGCTGTCTGAAGTTGCAATATTTGCAGGACGTATCACGTGAATGTAAACAATGAAACAAGATTAGACTTTTTTCCGTTTGGCTATGCCGTTTTTGTTGCTTTTGCATATCAATCAACTACGAGATCAGGCGCTTAACCAGATTTTGCTAGGTAGGGATGCGAGCTTGAACTAAACAAAGTCATATTTTTCTGGGCGATTTTTATGAAATTTCGAAAAATATAGCTATTTCAACGCAGACGCGTAGCCAGAAATTCGCAATGGGGGGGCTGTTTTGGGGGTCTGGGGGCGGAGCCCCCAACCGCCGGAGGCCAATGAGGGTCTGGGGGTGGAGCCCCCAGCGCTAGAAAATTTTGCAAATTTTTTCAAAAACAACATAATCTTAGGGCTATTTTGATTAAAATACAATGCTTTTCAAACGTGGCTTAGAAATTGACAGTGCAAGCATGATTAAACTGGTGACATAAATGGGCTATTTGGGAGATGGCTAATGATAAAATGTTAGTTCTCTTGTTTAGATGCTGGTAAATTATAAAATCTTATAGTTCAATAAAACTCACACGGAGTAATCTATTTCGTATACCGTTTATAGAGAAAAATAATTGGGGGGGGGCTAATGAAAAGAGACTTGAGAGAAATGATTTGTAATGAACTAATACTGAATAGCCCCCCTATTCCTTAGTTTATAGTATATTTGTTGATGACACCTATGTTTAGCATTTTTACACTTGCGATCAAATTTGATTGCTTATTTTTGACCATTTTTCAATTTTTGTTAGTTCTATTTTTGACAAATTAGCCCCCTCCCCCCCGAATATATGTTTCAAAAGATGTTTTAAATCACCATTTAGTCCACTCCAGTGCATAAAACAGTCTCAAAAGTGCAAAAAACGTAGTGCTTTTCTCATTCTGCATTTTGGTCGACATGCCAATGGGAGGGGGTATAGCCCCCCCCCCCCTGGCTACGCTACTGTTTCAACGCCATATGTGTGCCATTTTGTACGCCTTTAGAGCCATTTGAGAGAATAAATTTCATAAAATTTGTAAGCTGTTAGAGTTTTTCTAAACAATAATTGGCTCAAATCCTCTCTTTATTCACTAGTTAAGTCCAAGTTTGTTGTAAAACTTACAAAATAAATTTAGGTTAAATCTTCTTACGTGACTTAGCTGGTAAAAAGGGGCTGTAATAATCTATTGTGTATATTAACAGGAAGTATCTCGACTAAAAAACCTTAGGGTTGTTTGGTGCTTCTTGTCTTTCGAATGTGACTTTTGTGTGTTTACCTAGCTACAATAAAATTACTACTTCAGTATTTTGCTTTTTTAGCCCCTCTTCCCGATTACGATTACGCTATTGTCAACTGTATTTCAGGCCAAAAAATAAAGGAACCACCACATGTCTACCATTAGCTTGTGATTACATCTGAATTGAATCTTTTTCACCTCACTTTTGTGGGTTTCTCTTGTTGTGCACTTGATTTTCTTTATTTAATAAAGTACAGTTTGATAAAAAATATCCTCGAGTTTGAGCAAATTGGAAAGATAAAAGGCCTTATAACTGATTGGAGGAGACATGTCTGCAAACGGTGCTGAAGGCATCGCTACAAGCATGAAACAGTACGACTATTTTTTCATCGCTCAGTATAGTGTTTAACAGTCCAAAGTAGAAATTATTTGGCATTCATTTAGAGAGAAGTTTGTCTAAATAATTAGAAACGCTGTAATACCGATTGTTTTAGTCTGTTTAATTTCTGAGTTAAGATCGAAATTCTGAGCAGAGGTGGAGTCGAGGACACAAGGCTCGAGGCCAAGGCCAAGGACACAAAAAAAAAATCCGAGGCCAAGGCCAAGAACACAAAAAAAATCCGAGGCCAAGGACAGCCTTTCCGAGGACAGACACTCTCGAAAATTTTTCAAGCGATCTCCACAAAAAAACGTTTTCCGAATAATTTTTCAAGCCCTCCACAAAATTTTAACAATTCAAAAAATAGTGCTGTCCTCGAGCCGAGGACAGGCCAATTTTCGAGGACTCGAGGCCAAGGCCAAGGACTTGACCTTCGAGGCCAAGGACTTCAAAATGTGTCCTCGAGGACGTCACTCTGATTCTGAGTGTACTATTTCAGCACTATACCCTACATCGAGTACTTAAATTGTAGGGGGACGCGTCCCCCCATCGAGAGTTAGCGTCCCCCCATCGAGATTAAGTGTCCCCTCCCCATCGAGATTTAGGTGCCCCCCCATCAAGATTTGAGCGCGGATGATCAGGGGAAAAAGACCTCATTTCTTCACCTAATTTTGGCGAAAAACCACTTCAATTTCCGGCGAAGACCTCTTTTTGGTGTTTATTCAATTTCGGCGACGGAATTACGTAATCTTCACTAAAATACTTTTGCATGCCAGATGCGTTTGGTCAAGGCTGCAAAAGCGTCCCCCCTTGCAAAATTTTACAATTTAAGTACTGGTTACACCCACTAGGCTATGATCCAATACAGAGATGGAATCGGTCAGGATTTTCTCAACCCACCCCGACCGATAAATTTCAAAATCTACGCCGGTGGACCGGTTTTTTATAGAAGGTTTTCGTTCACTGTTCAATGCATCTAATGAAAAATTTTCAGAAAGGGGGGAATGGGTGAGGTATTAAAATTTGTGACTCCGGACGGGCGCAGAGTTGCAAACGGGCCGACTAGTTCAGGCCCGAAACCGGCCCGAGCCTGGAAATATAAGCCTAAACCCAGTCCGAACCCGAAAACTAATTTGAAGCCCAAATCATGTCCGAAAAAAAACGAAAATTAAGTTAGGCCTGAAAAATTAAGCAATGTTGCGAAGTTATTTTGATTATATTTTTGTGCACCCAAGATAAAAAGTACGTCTCAAGCCCGAATTAAACCCGAAATTTTGTCTACTTTAGGCCCGAACCCGACCCGAAAAGCCTGGCCCGACTTACAACTCTGGACGGGGGTCTCAGAAAAAAAAAGTTTTTGCGTTTTTTGCAAAAATAACTAAGGAGAAATTTAATCTGTTATATCTCAGGAACGTAAGGTGCTAGAAAGCTCAAAGTTGGTCTTCAGATCTGTCAAAAATTTTTGAGAAAAACTCGAGCAAAAAAATTTCCAACCTGAATGCCATTTTCAATGCTGAGTGTAGCTATGAGCCTGTAGTGGTTGCTATAGGCTGCATTTGTCTGTATAACTTGTGTTTTGTTCCGGAATAATTCAAGCAAATACGCAGGCTATCATTTTTTGGATACAAGGCAACATTTATTCAATCCAAGCAAATTATAAAATGCAGAAGACTTCTAATATTGTATTAATCCCTTTTGTAACTATATTTATATTTTCACACTAACAGTCGCTAAAGAGCGCGTTGCCACACAACCTTGCAAACTAAATGCATTTTTCATTTTCCTTTCACTGAAAATTTTTTTTTAAAAATGGCCTATCAGGTGGTTGCAATAAATCACATGATGATAGCGTAATTCAAGTTGAACTCGAAATTTGGTCGATCTGAAGTTCCTGCCAAGTTTGTTCTTAGAATACCATTTTTAGCAGGGACTTGAGTAGATCCCAAGCAGATGCTTGAAGTAGATCCTTAAGCAGCTGTTCAAGCCCTCTCTTAGAATACGGCCCAATGATTCGCGATTTATTGCAATTTATCGCGTGATCTCAAAAAATATCAGTAGATTATTTAGAAACTAATAAAATATTGACAACGGTTCCAAAATAATGAAAAATAATGAAATTTAAAAAAAAGGAAGAAAATGAAATAATGACATTTTTGACAGCCTGCAATACGTGGTTTCTTACATATCTGCTAGGAAAAGTGCAAAAAGTAATCCAGTAAAATGTAAAATTTCCGTATTTCAATGTAAAAAAAGCTCTTTTAAGAATTCTAAAACAGAAAAGTACATCCTAAATGAAGTTAGGAACAAATTATTGCGTTTTTTTTTTAGCTCCAAAAGTTCTATAAATTGTTTAATAAAATGCAGGTTATTAATTTATTCCTGCATTCATTTCGGTTGTTCTCTTCATTCTGAAACTTCCTAAACATTCTGCTAATGATTAGAAACGGAAAAAAGCTATAAGACTCAAAGTCAATATAAAACTCAACGCTTCGGCAAATTCAAAGCGAGCAAATCTTTTTTGGGATTCGCAGCAATTCTAAAGGAAATCTAAAAAAGACAAACATTTTTCTGTTGAAAGTATCATTGCTTTCAAAGCTGTGCCTTTCATTTGCATTTGCCGCTACCCCTGAAAATAGCACTTTGATTAATAAACTTACCGAAACCTCGAATTTTAATAAAAATTTATTGCTTCTAGTTTATTGCTTTTTAGCAATACCAGAAAAGCAAAAAAAAAAGTAACAAAATACACCTACTGAAAAGTAAAAACATACCGGCGACTGGAAAGTGACTTGAACATTTTTCTGTATATAAGTCCAAACCAAGATGATCTCATCGGCCGATTGTGATTTAATATTCCACCAACAATCCACATCACGGGGATAACTATCAAAATAGTCTTTTGTCGAAAAGCTTCTAGTTTTCTCGTCAGCAATGAAATCATCACCACAGGTGGCTGTAAAATAGTCAAAATTATCAAAATAATACATCAAAATATAAAAGTGAGCAAAGCTGATAATACTGGGAGGAATATAGTGGAAAGTTACGAATATAATCAAGCTGGATATTAAAGTAATAGCTGCTACCCAAACAAAAATAGAATATCTTAATTTTATAAAGCCTTGCTTTTTCATCTTTAATTAAAGTAAACAAAAAAGTTACTGGTTAGAAACGGTATTCGCCAATAGCATTTTAGCCGGGTAGAGGTACAAGTATTGCTGCGTCTGCATGACTTCTGCATAACGTGCTCTAGATTAGGGTCCAGCGTTTTTACCTAGTTGGGCCCAGCAAACTCTTTAACCATCTCTGGCTTCCAGGAATTTTGCCGTTTTGACCTGTTTATTTTATTTTTAAATTAACCTTTTTACAGTTTAAAGTTGTTCTGCAGTGAATTTGGCTCAAATTGATGTTGACCCGTGTTTTGATCTACAATTTTATGCAGAGCTCAGATAAGCGAAAATCATTTCACTTGTATTCTAGACGCAAATTAAAGTTTTATAACACAATAAAGCACTGTACAAAAACATTTCCATCAACATCAGTATATTTACATTTTACCGCTTACAAGTTAATATTGCAATTCAAATTGCTGGTAACATGGAAACGCATCAGCCAAAAAATTTTAAAAAATCTAAAAACCTGACCATGCAAAAAGTATTATACCATTGACGACGTCCTATTCTACCTTCGGCTGGATTAATAACTCAAGCAAGCGCAATGTATATTTTAACACCAAAACGCCGACAGTATTTATTTATTTTTTTGTATTCCGTGAATAGTACTATTATGATAGTTCATTGGCTACATCCTTCTTGTGATCAAGTTATTGAGAACGTCAGAATTTAATGATGACGTAATCAAAACTAAAAGTGCGATAATTTGTTTTCATTCAAACCAAAGATCAATTTGATCAGCTTGAACAAAATTTGCAAATTAAGACACCATGTTTTGGTTAAACGTTAACCTTTGTAAATAATTTTATGAAGTTTGAAACGTCATAATTATTAAATAGATGTTATCTTATCAAACCTGAAATTAGTTTTGATCTGAGCAAGCAGCGCTGAAATAGAATTTCTAATTTTGGATGCCGAAAATGCTTTGACAGTTTTGGGTAGTTTCGGACCAAATTTAGGTAAATCTGTTTCATGCCTTTATAACCTCCTTGAAACTTTTAACTTAACTGCCATGTTTTCGCTTAAATTTATTCCATTCCAAGTTATGATGTTTAAAATTAAATAGAGGTTCTAATGTTTAGCTTAGTTTGTTCATTAGGGTTGATAAAAAAAAAAACTTTATTTTTTTAATTTAATTCACCACTCCAGCAAGTTGTTATGTTGGTGATAAAAACCGCACTCACCAACTCTCAGCTCATTCGGTTCATAGCGAGAGAGCGGCATGCAACTTTAGATTTTGAAGTTTCGTCGAAAAATATGGACTTTTTGCCCACTTTGGTATCAATTTTTTCAGTCAGAATACTTGGTAACTAAACTTTTCTTGACTTAATATTGCTCAAATTACTGATTAGACTCGTTTTAAACCAGTAAGTTAATGAACAAAAAACTCCCCGTTGTTTCGCTATTTAAAATATTTTAGGGTGCTTATGCTATCTTGAAGTTTTCTAACTTCAATACTGTCCAACAAACCATTATATAAAATGAGGAAACACCGATTTCTATCTAGAAACTCAACTAACGTCCCTCTTCAAGTCCAGGTGATGGCATACACCAAGTTATAGAAACTATGTTTGATGTGTTCAACACGTAAGAAAGATATGATTTATCATGACAATCACAAATGCTCTAACGTGAGTCAACAATCAGCAGTTGATAAAGTTTCAAACATTATTTTCTCGCGGTCCAAAATTTCTGTGTTGGTTGTTTTATTTTTTAGCAAGAACAGCTTCAAGGTCGTCCCATTTTTTGACTCTTTTGGTTTTTCAAGGTACTGCAAAGTAGTAGAGAGTTGAAAGTTTGAATGATTCATTGCGAAATGTTACAAAGTCTCACAACCAAATGCTAAAATATCTACCAATTTAACCGATTATATGCAGTCATTCGGTTTAGCAAAAATTCAGGAAACTCTAGTTTGTGAGTCGTTTTTGTGTTAAAGGTTTTGTGATATAATAGCAAAATCAGATTGAAAAACGACCTCTTATTTTCTTCTGGTTTTAACTAACGCCTTATAAATGAGTAGTAACAGTGTTTTTCCACAACAATGAAACTGTTGTTTGTTTAGATGGTAAACTCTGATCTCTAACTACTCTCGAACAATCTTGAATCTCTAACTACGACCTTGTCGCGTACCTTTTTTTAAAGGGAAAATGCAACATTTGTTGCTGGGCATGATATTATTTGTGCGATTGTATTTTGCATCCAAAAATAGCGTTTGAAGCCAACTGAGTATTTACCAATATTTGTGAATTGAACTTAGCAACCAAAACATCATGAACTGTTGGGCAAAATTTTACTCAAGATTGTTCTATATAGTATCTTTGATAGCCACACATTTGAGAAACACTGACAAGCACTGAGAAGCACTGAGAAGCACTACGAGAAGCATAGCTACGCATCTGAGACGTTCGGTTATCTTGCATTGTTTGGTATAGAAGACCACTTGAGGTTGGTTATTGGGTTGATGAAATGCTGGGTTGTATAAACATATATTTAGCATACCACAGATAAAACATTATCAACCCCTTCAGTCTGTATCACCCTAAGCTTTAATCGTTGCAGGAGTTAACCTCTACATTTTACCCTAAGTAAGTGCACAAAATACATATTCTTTTATAGATTTTAAATTGTTTCACATCACACTCCACGTGATTCTTTGGTGTGCGGCTTATGGCCAATCCTGTTAATGAACGGGCTCTAACTAGTGCTGTTATTGAGCTTGTTCTCAAGCTTAATTGACCGAGGAGAATGAATGCCCTAAACCAAAACCGTATCGTACATACGTGATGGTTGGTCGATTCATCAAAAACATAGACGAGATGTATGGGACTAGCTCTATGGGCGGGAACAACCCCGGTTAGAATTTAAGCATTATTACTTAAAGAACGGTCAGCCTCAACACGAAACTTTGCAGCATTTTGCAATGTAGATTTCAAGCTTTCAACTTCTTACCATTTTACATTACCGTGAAAAACCAAAGGAGTGAAAAAATGGAACGATCATGAAGTTGTTTTTGCTAAGAATTAGAACAACCAACACAGAAATGTTGGACAGCGAGAAAATAATGTTTGAAATTTCATCAACAGTTGGTTGTTGACTCACGTTATAGCAGTTGTGATTGTCATGATAAATCATCTTTCTTACGAGTTGAACTTGTCAAACATAGCTTCAATAACTTGGTGTATGTCATCGCCTGGACTTGAAGTGACGTTAGATGAGTTTCCAGATAGAAATCGGTCTTTTTCTCATTTTGTGCAGGTGTTTGTAGGGCAGTAATGATGTTAGAAAACGGTCAAGATGGCATAAGCACTTTAATATATTTTAAATAGAAAAAAAACGGGGAGTTTTTTGTTATTAAGTTTTCAAAACAAACACCACAAACTGGTTAAGTTGCGGTCTAATATATAAGTTGCGCAACATTAAATCAAGAAAAGTTTAGCTACCAGGTATTTTAAATAAAAAAGTTAATGCCAAAGTGGGCAAAAAGTCCATATTTTTCGACAAAAATTCAAAATCTTAAATTGCATGCCGTTCTCTCCCTGGGA
This sequence comes from Trididemnum nubilum, assembly GCA_963965965.1. Lineage (NCBI taxonomy): Eukaryota > Metazoa > Chordata > Ascidiacea > Aplousobranchia > Didemnidae > Trididemnum > Trididemnum nubilum. The sequence goes on from CAWYPQ010000096.1 coordinate 20,478, forward strand.
ACCGAATGAGCTGATATTTGGTGAGTGGAGTTTTTATCACCAACCTAACAATTTGCGGAGGTGATTGGTTAAATTTGAACAAACGAAGTTTTTTTTATCAAGCCTATTATTCATACGTCTAGACAAACTTAATATTGTACTGCAAGTATACTGGCACCAAAACTCTACCTGGCTTCCACCTTTATGGACAGTAAAGCCAATAGCATCATTGATGACATCATAAAATTACAAAAATCGTTTTAGTTGAATCTTAAACGTGAGAAGTTGGACGGAACGTAAAATTTCAACAGAACAGCAACTTTATGTTTTCGCGCGGTGGTCAAGTTTCAATTCATAAATACTCGTTATTTTTTTCTGCAATTCTAAGTACAGTATGTTCAGGGTTACCACTTGCTTACATCAAAAAATAAACACGCTGCTGTGTGATGACGTAGTAAGATACCAGTGCTTGATTGTAAAAAAATTATATTGCGAGATTGATATAGCTTGTTATCAAGTTCTTTCGGCAATTAACGCCTCAAAAAAAAAATTCAAAATGCTGTGAAGTAATTGAAAAACTAAAAAGGAACACGTTTCATACAAACAAGATTTATTTTTTGATTTTAGTCAAATTACAGATATTTTACTACAAACAATTTGCTTCATCAGACTCATTAAAACTAGTTACGTTACATTTCTGAAAAGAGATTGTTTACTCCACAGTCAAAGTAGTAAACTTATACAAGAGAAAAAAAACATTCAAACTGGGATATTTAAAGCTCGGTAATTATACATATTTTATAAAAAATTGCTCTTGAAAATAAGCATCAACCTTAGAAATAAGCACAAAATGCTTGAGGTGGGTTTAGACCCGACGAGAATCAACGCAAAGCAATCAATATGTGATGTCATCGACAACTTGCGAAAGGTCGCAACCGCTCGAAAACTTGGCAAGAAGCTTAACTTAAAAGTAGCTTAACTTCACTTAGACAAAATCGTGTTTGAATGGTTGGCCTATTTGGAGCAAGGGATATAAGCGACCACTCGCGAAAGTTGGCAACCTTCTCTTCACGTTCTGTGTAAACTCACTACACCCCGGAGAATATTCAAGCGTTGGCTTTGAGTTACACTAAGTTAAACTTAAATTACTTGATCCAATAAAACTGAAAACATTGCAACTAACTACCTACTTGACAAAATCATTTAAGTCATCTTTTGAACCACACCAAAATGCAGAACAACATAAAAAATAAATTTTACTTGTACACTGTCTTCCCAGTTTCTAGATTGCTCAATGGACAATGGGCCAGAGATAGTTAACGATGCAGGAAGTTCAGTTAAAAATTAAAACCATTAAAAATTTTAAAGCTCGACTTCAGTCTGTTTTTAGATTGTTCTACCCCGCCTGACAAACCCTTTAGGATGAAACAGACTGTACTGAGGTTTTAAAATTTTTAATAATTTTAATTTTTAACTGAACTTCCTGCATCGTAAAAACTAAATTTATGAAAATGCAATGATGTTTTTGATTGAATTTTGAAATAAGTTAAATAGATCTTAGTTCGAATATAAGCTAAAACAATGAAACAAAATACCGTTTTCAACTTTCAAGGCTTCTCCATAGAGAAAGATCAAAGTTGTTGAAATGAAAAATTCAGCAAACAATACAAAGAACATAGTTACTCCACTTGATTCTACTGCTCTACAGTTAAATAAAATTTTAAGCCCGACCAAATAACATTTGCATATTTTTGCTGTTCAAACATTTTTACTCATTAGACGAGATTCACTTTGGAATATTTAAAAGCTATTTTCTTTTCAAAACACAGCAATTAATTTTGTGCTGGCAGAAAGAGTTCGTTTACTGTCTTCAGATTTACAATAATTAATTATTAGGTGGCGTACATACGAAGTTTGACAATCATCCAATCAAAATTATTCACGTGATATATTTTTTCTTTTTTAGCTGGAAATTTCGACGTCTCAAAAAACTACTAGATGGGAGTTTGCCAGCAACAGTGAACGACCGACGCGTTACTAATGCTGAGACGCTCAAAAGTACTTTTCGTCTACCGTAAAATCAGCAATTATTCAAACATATCTGGTTACGGATCCTCCAGAAAAGTACAAACCCCAAACAATGTCAAAAATATCAACGTTATCGTTTCTGATTCTAAAAAAATAACCCGTCAGGTTTAGCCAGCGCTTCTCATACCATGGATCGCGACCCAAATGTGGATCGTCAAAGCTTTATGAATGAGTTGCTGACATATTCCCTTAGTACTTTGATTATTTTTAATTCGTAGTTAAGCAAACGAATATCCAATGTTCTATGAAGAAGCTTTAAAAATTATAATCTCTTTTTCAAGTTTATATTTACGTGAGATGGGATTTTCTGCTCTGACATTTATAAAAGAGAAATATAGAAACAGTCTGGGTGAAGAGCATCCAATGCGTTTAGCGTTGAGTGATGTTGAGTCACGATTTGGAAAATTGTTGAAGCGAAATGGTGATAAATGTTGTGAAATAAAAGTACTGCTTTTTTGTGCTCTGTTTTTTTGTAACTACTTGGTTAGGCCGCAGCTGCTCTTGCACATAGCGTGTTTAAACGAATTTGGGTTGCAGAAAAAATGGTTGAGAAACACTGCGTTAAGCCATTGAAGAGTCAGTTGTTATTGTGTGGTTGCGTCAGCACTCTTTGAGCAAAAATATCCACCCGATGTAATTTTGCAAAATACGTTTAAAAGATGAAAGATTGCATATTTGGCTTTAATCTATTCAGCAAATTGGTTAACAGGGAAGCTTTAGCCCTTTTAGTCTCCCCTAACTGTTTCATTGATTAAAGCATATTCTATTTTCTCATAAATTCTCAATAAGAAGCACAATGTTTAGGTTGCTGGTAAGAAATCTGAGTTGCGAGTAATGTAAAAATGCAAGATTCTATACTATAACCGCAGTTCAGTAGCCCATTGCAGTTGCTAAACAAGCTTATTAAAATTGCTCTACCACCAGCCAAAGTGTGTTTTAACGTGCTGCAAAAGCTTCAACTCTTAAGATAACTCCGCACTATTACGTTTAACACCCGGTCTTTATCAAATATTAGTGACGATCGGTGAGAGGCATCTGGGTATTCTTTGAACACCCAACAAAATCGTCCGATCTACTTTAATTTAAGGCAACATACCTTTTCCAAATTATTTATATTTTGACTAAATTCATACTTTGTTGCTACAAGGGAAACGCTTTACATGAATATTTTGTCATACGGGACATGCTAACGGCAGTGAAATATTCGAGTTTCTGGCATTTTGGCACCAGAAAGATCGCTTTTACAGTAACTTGTTTGCTCTGAAATTAGCGTGTAAGCTGTGATGTATTCTCAGAGACCAGGTCAAACGCTGCAGCTTTGCGAAATAATAAAACATGTAGCACACTGCCCACGCACTAACCAGTCACGTTTAGACGAACGCAGAACGTCACGATCAATGAGTAACTTATCAGTTCAGGCACTAAGCTAGAATCCTTCTGCATAAGCATCTGGTTTGGTAAAAGTGTATTTGGCTTGATAGTTTTTGTTTACACATAGGCGAAATGGGCATCTGTCTCTTTTTAGTGTCAAGCTCTGTTCTGCTATGGGTTGGATTAAATTTGAATTTTGAATTTGAATCCAATTACGAATTGGATGAATTCCATGAATTTGAATTTGATTTCAACTTTTACAAATCAATGAATTTGAGATTGAATTTGAATTTATTTTTTTCTAAGTCAATGAATTTGAATTTAAAAATTAAAACAAAATGAATTGATCCAACCAGTGCCATCTATAATGGAGGGGGGCAGGGGGCGTAACCCCCTAACGGCAGCTTGTGCCCCCATTTTGGTTTACTAAAAATACAGCTTTTGTAACATAATGCAACGACAAGACAACAGACAATGATGGAAAAAGAAATAATTACGTTTAAACATAGCTCTTCTTTGATGTTTTTTCAATTCTTTGCAAAGTTGCTGGCAACCAACTGCTGTACATAAGTCTGACGCAATATTTTGTCTAATTGACACGCCTTTACGGATGTGTCGCGGAAGAGACATGTAAGCCTGCAGAATCGTTACCGGTACTTCGTTAGTGATTATGAAATGAAACAATGCGTAAAAACTTTTTTTCAAAGACCAGCTGTTTTGATTTTTAGAGCACACTTAATACTTTGAGGTCACAGTCAGTAGCGCAACTCGGGTGAAGGGGCTTAAGCGCCATTTGCAATGTCACTTCGAAATTTTGATCTCAAAATATAAGCGTTTAAACGTATTTTAGACTTGACCTAAAGTAAGGGGGGCTGAAGGAGAAAAGCAATTCAATTCTTTGAAATGATTTTTAAATTTTAGCAATTTAGTTATTTATGTGGCTTCTAAAAGTGCGAAGTATGATTAAAATGGCGTTAAAATTGCTATTTTTTTGCTTCAAAATCGCCCAGAGTCTGGGAGATCGGTCCTCAGGCTCTATCCACAATCACTTACTATTTATTTTTTATTTACATCAATTTGTTCAGCACGAGGGTTAAATCAGGCAGTTTTTGTGTAAAAAAATTTACTTTTGGTTCACCTCTCTTAGCGAAATTCTGGTCGCACGTTTGGTAGCGTTTACTGCTGTAAAATGTAGATAGATTTTTCTAGAGATTATTAGCCATGGACAAAACGAGCTTAGAAACGGTGGCGGTCTTATTTTAAAATTACACATAATTGTAGCCGTACAAGAACTGAAGATCAGTTTTCATAAGCGATTTTTGGTGTCCCCCACTTTTGGGTGGTGCCCCCTCGCTTCGTTTGCTCTGGCGACGGCACTGAATCCAATTCTGGATTTAAGCAACTTGAGTTGTTGGTTTATTACGCACCTGTGATGCGCTAATACACATCTGCGACTGCGAGACTGCGACTTTCTAGGTGCAAACTGCAAAATCCTCTTTATATTTTTGGTGTAAAAAGCGGGGTTGGATTGAATTTGAATTTTGAATTTAAATCCGCTCACAAGTTATGGATGAACTTGAATTTGAATTCGACTTTTGCAAAGTCAATGAATTTGAATTTGAATTCGACTTTTGCAAAGTCAATGAATTTGAATTTGAATTTAGTTTTTTCAAAATCAAAAAAAAATGAATGGATCCAACCCTGGTTCTGCTCAGAAGTTTTTGATCGGATATGATAAAAGCTTATCCATTATGCAATATCAATGGGTACATGCTGTACACTAGGTTGGATTGAATTTGAATTCGCTCACGAGTTATTGATGAATTTGAATTCGAATTTTACAAAGTCAATGAATTTGATTTTAATTTGTCCAAAGTCAATGATTTTGAATTTGAACATCTTAATTAAACATTCGATGAATTTGATTTTTTCAAATCAAAACTTACACTGTGAAAGTAGCGATTTATATACTGGTTAAAAAGACTGAGAATCAGGTTGGAACACAAATGATTGTTTAAAACTTGTTCGTGTGCTTTTATTGTGTCTTTTTTTCGTTTATTATTTTGTTCGAATGAAAATTATGAGTTGGTACAAGTGGTATTGTCTTACACGGTGAGTTGGGCCAACCTAATTCTACAGATTCCCTGAGTAAAACTTTTCTGCACAACTTCCAAGAACTACATGAAAATCTTATTTTTTTCTAATCCTATTCCTATCTAAGTTAGTTTCTTAATAGTTTGCTTTTTCAAATATAGGGTAAGTTTGAATTGTCAAACTTTATGAATTTAGAAGTTGTAACTACAGATATGAACATAATTTTACTTCAGTCCAATTAAAGAAAAATACATTCTGAAATCAACTTTCGCAAAGTCAATAATGAATTTGAATAGCAATTTGAATTTATTTTTTCCAAAGTCTAATATTTTAAGTTTAACATAAAGTAAAGAGCCAAAACGTAAGCAAACATTTAGGCTATTTCCTTTAGATTAAGATAACTTAAACATTTAAATCATTATGCACCGAAATTTGAGTTAAGTTTTTTCAAAGTCAATGAATTTGAATTTAGTTTTTTTTAAAGTCAATGAATTATGAATTCGAAAATTAATAGTAAAATGAATGGATCCAATTGTACGACTCACACAATTAAACAAGTTTCGGCCAGCATAATAGGTTGAACAAATACAAAAATCTTAATAACGCAGTGAAAATCCTATTATATCAATTTACGTGCTAAACCAACATCTTAAGTGATTAACAACAATTTGTCTGTTAAATCTTCCACCATCAGTACTGTAGATACATATATCGTAGCTCAAGCATAAATTCAAAATGCGTACGAAGCTATTGTGTAATGTCCAGTACATATTATTTATTCGCATAATACACTCTGCATTGTATTTATCCCAGATCTATGTTTTTGCCTTAATTACAGCAATTCTACACTTCTATCTCGAACAGACGACTATTTGTATTTTTATTTCTTTGCCTTTCAAATATCTACTAAAAAACTGTTTTAGCTTAAATGAAAAATAAAGATTTGAGGAATCTATGTATTTTGGGGGTTTCCAGGGAGGGGTGTCACTTCTTAACCATGCCAAAATATTTATTTTTTTAGAAACTTAATATTGAAAACAGTTAGCTCTCTAACTAGTGATTTAAAGAAATTGAATTACGAGTGGTCCAATTTTTGGTTTTCCAGGGAAGTGATACCCTTAAATTATGTCAAAACATTTGTTTAATATTTAATAATATTAAAAACAGTAAGCTTCCCAGCTTTAGCCATTCGAAAAATTGAATTTTTGTGGGTTTATTCGGGGAAGGGGAGTTCTTAAAGAGGTACCCCCAAATTATGTCAAAATATTTGTTAGTAAAAAATCTGCTGATATCATAAAACACTGGCACCCTAAGTCAAGCCGCATAAAAAATTCATTTTTGGGGGGTTCCTTGGGGGGTGGCACCTCCAGGGACCCCACCAAACCTCCAGATCACTGCTGCCAAAATATTTTTCTGTTGAATATCTGCTGATATCAAAACAAACTGGCACCCTAGCTTGAGTTGTTCAAAAAATTGATTTTTTGGGGTCTATTTGGGGGGATCTCCGGGGGGTGGCACCCCCAAACTATGTCAAAATATATGCTTGTTAAATATCTGCCGATGTTAAAACAAACTGGCACTCTAAGTCAAGCTGTTCAAAAAAGTCATTTTTGGGGGGTTCATTTGGGTGGGTCTCCGGGGGGGTGGCACACCTAAACTATGTCAAAATATTTGTCTGTTAAATATCTGCTGATATCATAAAACACTGGCACCCTAGCTCGAGCCGTTCAAAAAATTGATATTTGGGGGATCTATGTGGAGGGTCCCCCGGGGGGGGGGGGGGGGTGGCACTCCCAAACTATGTCAAAGTACTTGTCTATTAAATCTATGCTGATATCAAAACAAACTGGCACCCTAGCTTGAGTAGCTCAAAAAAATGTTTTTTTGGGGGTGCAATTTGGACGGTCCCCAGGGGGGTGGTAGGTCCGACAATGAATCTGATAACGATCAAAGCAATTTTAATATTCGTTTAATGGATATAATCAATTCATCCAGCTAATAAGATCATACGCAAACAATAAACTATATAGACGACTGTATTTATGATTTTACCCCAACAAAAATTGTTTTAAAAGTTTTTCAACGGATATTAGTAGAATTCAGGCTACTAAATGACATTCTAAAAGTCTGTAAAAATCTGACTATGCAAAAGATATTGTTTCATTGATGACGTCAATTTCCCACTTCGGCTGGATTATTAACTCAAATAAGGCGCAACGTATAATTTAACACCAAAAATGCCCGCAGTATTTAGCTTTTTTGCATTCGGTAAAACATAGCATTGTGATAGGGACTGCTTTATTCTTATAATTAAGTTACTGATGACGTCTGCTTTTTTGAGGGCATTAATGGCAATAAAAGTGCAATATTTTGCTATTCATTAAATCCAAAGATCAATTTCATTATCTTGAAAAAATTGTGTAAATTAAAGCACAAATTTTTAGTTAAATGCAAACCTTTGTAAATGCTTTTATAAAATATAAAGCGTCATAGATATTTAATAAATCTTATCCCATTAAACCTAAATCTTGTTTTGATCTTGGCTAATAATACTGCTACAAAATTTCTAATTTTGGGTCACATAAACTGCGTTGGCAATTTTGAGTGGTTTTGGACCAGTTTTAACACAATATGTTTAATGTCACTACAAAATCATTGGTAAATTTGACTTAAGGGTCCCCCTTTTCACTTAATTTTTTTTTATTCTAAGCTATAACGTTCAAAAAAAAAATTAATGTTTACCTTAGTTTGTCCGTACGTCTATTCAAACATAATATTGTACTATAAGTATGCTATGAAAGTATTCTATAAAAGCCAATGACATCGATGATGACGTCATGTAATTGCAAATTACGTTTTATTTGAATCACAAAGTGAGAAGTTGAACGGAATGTAAAATTTCAGCAGAACATCAAATTTAATTTTTTCGCTGGTTGTTCAAGTTTCAGTTTTCAAATAAATCCTATTTTTCCTGTAATTCTAAGTGCAGTATGTTCAGGGTTACTATTTGTCTATACCAAAAAATAAGCACACTGCTGCGTGATGACGTAGTAGCCTACCATGCTTAAAAACTCTTTATTGCAAAAATTACATTGGAGATTGGTATCGCTTGGTATCCCGTTTCTTAACGATTAACAATTTAAAAAAAATTTAAATGCTCAAAAGTAGTCAAAAAACGATAAATAAATATTTTTCCTACAAGCAAGATTTACTTATCGAGTTAACCCAAATCACAAATATTTTAACCACTAACAATTTGCTTCAACAGACTCATTAAAATAGGCTACAGTATGATATTCGAAAACAACTTTCACTCCAAAGCAAAGTGGCTAAATTTACAACAGAGAAAAAATGCATGGAAACAAAAAAACATTTTAAGCTCGATAATCCAAAATAAACAAGTTTTTGAGAAATAGGCACATTAATATTTTGGACGACGTTGCTCTTGAAAATAAACTCAAATTTTACGAAATCAGCCCAAATGGTTAAGTTGCGTTTACACATGAAGTGAAGCAATCAAAATGTGATATCATTGAGAACTGACGAATGGTTTTAACCGGTCGCGAGCAAAGCAAGTGGTTGCTTAACTTCACTTAGATAAAATTGCTTTGGAATGGCTGGCCTATTTGGAGCAAGTAACGTAAATGACCACTCGCAAAAGTTGCCAACCTTGGTTTCGTATTCAGTGTAAACGTACGTTAACCCGGAGCTTATTCAAGCTTTGTTTTTTTGCATTACACAAAGCTGAACTTAGATTACTTGACCCAATAAAATTGAAAACATTTTCCATTAAGTACCTACTTAACGAACTTACTTAAGTGATCTGTTTAACCACTTCTCCAAAATGCAGAACAACTCAAAAATTAAATTTATGAAAATGCAATAATGTTTTTAATTGGAGCATTAAAATTGGTCTTGAGAAACAGTTTCACTAAGAATAAAAGAGCCAAAGCTGTCGTAAACATTTTATTTAAAAAGAGACGTTTCGACTAATTACTTAAGTCATGGTCAATCTGTAAATAATGCGCAAGAAAAATTAGAGCAATAGGTAACCTGCAAAGGTAAAATGAACAAAACTGGCAAAAAAATACCAAAATTAACGCTATGTAGTTCTACAGCTTGAAGACATCATTGCTTTCAAGAATGTGCCCAAACCAAGGTAGTAAGTAATCAATTTATAAGGGCAATGAATCTAAACAAGCCACACTCATCCGCTCAACCGCCAAAGCACATCCAGAAACCAACCCACACAGCCCAATTCTACTGAAGACAGTAAAAAGCCAAACGAAAATTACAGAACCCGAGCAGTCACCCACAAATTGAAAGATACCAGTCAGCAGTTTTCTTCAAATCATCACTATGTACCTAGCAACTGACTATATGTGGTAATGCTTGTAATTAGCCAGTGCACCCTCACTTTCAGACTTACTATTCTATCCACATAAATCCCCATAGTAATGCAGGCATATCCAACATTTACGTTATCAAACAAACCAGTTACTGAAATTGTAAAAGTAAATTTTTAACAAATTCTAAATTACCAAAAATTGCCAAAAGTCCCAAACGGCTGGAATATTGAACACTAACTAAAAGTCCCGATAAATTAAGAAAAAATCCTACCTTGATCTGTCGTTTCTTGAAAGCAATGTCGACGGACTGACAACCAAGACCAGCTAAGCTAATAATTGATGTAAAAGAATTTGAAATGTTAAGCCAAAATATTTTAGCACCTTTCACCAGTCAATTAAATGCAAAATGCGATATTAAAAATTATTTCAGCAAATAGGTAATTATGAAAAATGTCAAAACCCATGAGACGTCATAAACAGAAAATATAAGAAAATTTACGTAATGTATAGTCAATGAGAACACCAAGATACCAAAATGAAAGTGATGAAAAAAAAAAATTACCAGTATACTACAGTATAAAATAAATATTTAAAATAAAATATTTGGCAAATTTTGCAAAAATAGAAAACCAGAGAGAGGGAATTATAATAAAGCAATGAGCAATAAAAATCAGTTATTGAAAACATAGAGAGGCAGAGAAGAGTCATCGACGTTAATATCTGGCCTATGTTGTTGAATTAAAATAGTTTCTTTAATCATTAGTTCTTTCAAATTTGAAGCTGATGCTAAAACCTCAGGGTGTTCAAAATCAATGGTATGCTCCGGATTGTCTAGTAAATGTTTTGTAACCTCCGTTTTGTAACTAAATTTAGCTTCAGGGTTGTGTTCTTCCATTCTGGATTTTATGTTTCTTCTGGTTTGATCGATATAGCAACGACCACACGAACATTTAAGACGATAGACAACATTACAACGTAATAATAGTGGTTGCTTTTTCTTATGATTAAAAAATTGTCCGAGTTTATCTGTCACTTGTATTATGGTAAGTTGAACTTTGTCTTGCAATTTTTTCCGAAAAAAATGTTTAAGTTCTTTTTCAATGTGAATAGAAGGTTCTCCGATATAAGGAAGTTTGAAAAAAATTCGAGGAAGTATATGTAATTGAGGGATGGACTGAGAATGGAAACTATTACAAGAAGATTGTGTGAGATGCTTTTTGTTCATAAATTTTCGGATTTGATAATCTATGAAACGTCGTGGATATCCGTTATTAAGTAACATAGAGGTAATCAATTGAAATTCAAAATGCATAGACTTGTACGAATTACAAATTCGATAAGCTCGTTCAAGTAAACAAATCACTAAATTGCACTTGTATTTTACTGGACACATACTGGACCATTTGATATTGAGACCAGTGTTTGTTTTCTTGCGATAAACTGTGGTTTTGATAGAGTCATTGTTTCTAGTCAACAATACATTCAAATAAGCCAGTTGATTTTCATGTTCTAGTTCTTTTGTAAATTTAATATTTGCGTGAATTGCATTGAGTGTGTTGAAAAAATCATCGAGTTGCGCTTCATTATTGAATATACAAAACAGATCATCGACATACCGACGTAAAATTGTACACTCTAAATGAAGTGTTTAAATTTGGCGTGTTTTATGCATTTAAATAGGTTTATACGTGTTAAAGTAACAGATTTTGTGTAATTTTTAAAGACGTGTTTCAAATTTTCCGTTTTATGTCGCTGCAACGCGTTTAATATGTTATTTAAGCGCGTAATTGTTCAAATACAGCATTGCACTGAGATATCGGCTAACTTGTAAACACGAAAAGTTGGCGAAATGACAAACGCATGCATAATTAAGCATATAAAAGTCGGTAACGATGCCTTAAATAAAAATTGGATGCTGGAAATCGAAAAAAATTAAGCAATGCTTGCAAGAAGACTTATCAAGAAAATGGAATGGAGTTGAATTTGAATTAATCACCAAATGGGAAAGGAGGCACCGGGAATCGAAGGAGGGATGGTAGTTGGGAGAATGAAATGGGTACGGTAATGAGGATATGAAAATGATGTTGGGGAAGTGGAGATGAGAAAATGATATTGGGTATGGGGGAATGAGAATCAAGAAATGGGATATGTAAAAAGGGAGATGAATAGAATAAATATGGGGCTGAAAGAATGGAATGGGGAAATGAGGATAGGAGAATAAGGATGGAAGAATAGGTTTCAAGGTAATAAGACTTGGGGAATGGAAATGAGGAAATGGGTAGGGAGAATGAAGATGTGGGAATGGCCATGGGAAATATATGGTTGGGGAATAGGTATGGGGATTGGGGATGGGGGATGGGACGGGGATGGGATGAGGGAATGGGGATGGGGAAATGGGGATGAGGGAATGGGGATGGGGGAATGGGGATGGGGGAATGGAGATGGGGGAATGGGGATGGGGGAAATGGGGATGGGGGAAATGGAGATGGGGGAATTGGGATGAGGGAATGGGGATAGGGGATGGGAGAATGGGGATGAGGAAATGGTGGAGTGGGAAATAATAATAGAGGAATGAGGATGAGGGAATGGGGATAGGTGAATGAGGATGGGGGAATGGGGATAGGGGAATGGGGACGGGGGAATGGGGATGGGGGAATGGGGATGGGGGAATGGAGATGGGGGGAATGGGGATGGGGGAAATGGGGATGGGGAAATGGAGATGGGGGAATTGGGATGAGGGAATGGGGATAGAGGATGGGGGAATGGGGATGAGGGAATGGTGGAGTGGGAAATAATAATGATAGAGGAATGAGGATGGGGGAATGGGGATAGGTGAATGAGGATGGGGGAATGGGGATAGGGGAATGGGGATGGGGGAATGGGGATGGGGGAATGGGGATGGGGAATGGGGATGGGGGAAATGGGGATGGGGAAATGGAGATGGGGAATTGGAATGAGGGAATGGGGATAGAGGGATGGGGGAATGGGGATGGGGAATGGGGATGGGGAAATGGGGATAGGTTAATGGGGATGGGGAAATGGGGATGGGGGAATGGGGATGGGGGAATGGGGATGGGGGGATGGGGATGGGCATATGGGGATAGGAGAATGCGGATGGAAGATAGGGATGGAAGAATGGGGATGAGAGATGGGGATGGAGGAATGGGAATGGGAAATGGAGATGGGGGAATTGGATAGGAAAATGAGAATGGGGGATGGAGGAATGTGTATGGAAAAAAGGATAGGAGAAATGAGGATGATCGGAAAATGTTGCTGGGGATGGGAGATGGAAATGGAGTAAATATGGAGGCAAGAGAATGAGCTGCAGTAATGAGGATAGCAGAATGGGGCTAATGGCCTGATGGAAGATGAGGATGGAGGAATTAAAACTATAAGAATGACATTTGGGGAAAGGAAAATGGAGACGGAGTAATTAGATTGAGAAATGGAAATGAGGAATAGAAAATCAGGGAATAGCAATGGGGTGATATACAAGATGAGGAAACATGTGTATGAGAAACAAGGTGGATGAGGAATGGAAAATGAAAATTAATGGGGATTGGATTATTGAAAAATATAAATTAGAAATACGAATGGTGGAATGGAGATTGCATTTTAAAAAGTAGAGCTGACAAATCAGGAAGGAAATATATAAAGGTAAAAATTGGGGATGGAAAGACAGAAAGACACTTCATTGTTAACTGTAACAAAAAAAGGTGTAAATAGAAATGGGAGATAGGAAATGGTGGAAATGAAGATTAAAAGATAAAAAAATTAAAGAGGTTGAATGGGAGTGTGGGCAACTGCAGTCAAGCATTCGCAATTGCGCAGTCAAGCTATTTTCTATATGTAATGACTAGTTTTTGCGATAACATTTTTTAAATAACTTTATTATCAGTAAGCAAGCATCTTGACCAAATAACCATTAGGTTTTTGTTCTGGCTTATTAGAGATGATATTGTACTTGTTTGCAATTTGACTTGATCTAAGTGAGTTATTTTTATTTACCATTGAGAAAATAAATTCATTTATTTCGTACAAACTTTTTTTTTGTTCGTCAGTATATTTTGGTGTAATTGCTTTTTTTTTAAACTTTAATTCGGTCTTGAAATAAAATTTAAGAGATGAATAAAGAAATTTTACGCGTGACTGCGCTCACATGGATTCCGTAATTATTGCATCTTTTCAAATTAAAAAATTTAGAGCTCAAATTTAACTGATTGGAACTTACCAAAGCAGATTGATTGTTTTGGCTAGGTCTAGATTTGGTAAGATTTTGACAAAAAAAGAAGACAAGAAATAGCAAAAATATTGGCTTTTTTTACCCTACAGTTATGGGCAAGCTGCTGAGAATCAGTTTAGAGGCAGATCATCGGTCACTACACAGTAGCCTACCGGTAGATGATGGAAAAATCACATCAAGTTGGCCAATATTGAAAAAAAGAGTAGGGATAAATAAAGGAATCGCATTAGTGTAGTCGCTAAAGAAGATTGCTTGTGGCCCCCCCCCCCCCCCATTTAAGTTTACTAAAAATAGGCAATCGAAAATCGAAAATGATGTAGGTGTAATTCTGTAATAATGTAAAAAGAAATAACAACGTTCAATTCTACCTACTGTACTTAACGAACGCCCCCTACATTAGCAGAAGGCTATATTCCTGTTAACATTTTTCATTTGGAGCAGCCTACCAAAAGTTTGGTGGTTCAAGTTTCACACCAGCTTCAACATTCGAAGTTTACACTAATTTACACCTTTAAACCCATTAGATCATCAAGTAATTAGGCTAGTCATATTAATTTTAAAGGCAGTGGCTTTAGAAGCAAAATGGCAAAATAACCCCATGTTATTTTGCCATTTGGAAGCAAAATAGTCTTAACAGCTATTTTGCCGCAAGTGCCAAAATAACCCTAAGCCTAATCCTAACCCAAACCCTCACCCAAACTCTAACCCTAATCCCAACCCTAGCCCTAACCCAAACTGAGGAAAAACACTATTTTGCCTCTAGAGGCAAAATAGCCACTTTCAATTTTAAAATCACAAATGTTTGCATCGTATGCAATTTAAAGCATTCTAAGCTCGAAAACCATTTTAACAGCTACCAGTAATGATTTTGGGCCGGAGACAAAAAATCTATGAAACCCTACCAGCCTAATAATTGATACCGGTAATGCAGGTTAATGTTTCGTAGACATGAATTGGGGTTAATACAGAATTTCTAAAGTTGCTCAAGATGTGTTTTTCTAAAGTTTCTACAAGATCAGTTTTATTTTGCAAAAGTTTTCTATTTTAGTGCCCCTGACTTTGTTTGCTGTGGCGACAGCACCGAATCTGAAATAAAGTTTAGAGTTTCTTGGGTAGGAGAAAAGAGAGTTTTCAGAAGTACCGTAATTTCTTCAGTGGTTGGTATCTATCTAAGAATAAGGTTGCAGGGTGGTTTGTGTTTTGTAAAAACCCGGGGTTTAAGTCTAGAGAGAGGGTTTAAAAACTAAAACCGGAATCACATGATCAAGTGTTTTGCACAATTTTCTTACATCAATTGTGTGAAGGTTCTGCAAGTTTATGGCTTACTATTGCGGGCACCTGTCGTCAATTTTATTGTGCAGCTGTGTGAGAATGAAAATCGTTGTTTAAAAAGTTTAGCTGAGTTCTTGCGGGAAAATAGAATCAAGCTCTATTTTGCCAGCAAGTTTTCTTTTCTCAGCGAAAAAATAACTTAGCTTTTAGTCTTGCCTTTGAAAATATTTACCCGCAGAATACAAAAAGTATCGCCAAAGTCAATCTTAAAAATGAATGGTCACAATTATCAAGCAAAAATGTTGTAAGAAAATTTATACTTTTGATTTAATCGACAATGAAGTATTATAGTACTGCAGTATAACATTGTGCATGCTCTTTTTTCATTTTTCTTCAAAGACTTAAATGTGTTGCCTGCTGTTTTATGTACGATCGCATATAGATTAGGCCTAAGCAATTCTTCCTATTCAAAGTGGTGTTTGACCTTTTCTAACTTCCTTCTGAAAAGTTATTAATCAGAACTGTAGTGTAGATATCACCATGCCATTGTGGTCAACTCATGAACCTGAACTTTTTAATTAGAGAAATCAAAGCAATGCAGTGCTTTTAGAACACGTTTAATGTCAAGTATAAGGACAGAATAAAGAAATCGGATGCTTGGAAGAAAGTTTTGGAAGTTTTAGATTGAAATCATTTGGAGAGAGGCTTTTGCTCACTATTTACTAATAAGTAAACTTTAATAAGTATTTAATGTGTGATCTAGTTTTAATCAAGATGTTAAAAATTTCCTTCTGATCGGAGGAAAGTTTCCAGCCCATTTTCACTTGGCCTAGTGCAAGATTTGTGATAATTTTAATATGTTTTGGTTAGAAATTGACATGTCCACTGGCAAAAGAGCCTTTTGCATTGTTAATCAGTTAAGATATTTTTCAGCTATTTCATGCTGATTTTATAAGAAACCAAACAAAAACACTTTTATTCTTATTTGAAAATAGTAAAGTTTAAAGTTGTCCTAACATCCAATTATTGAGCCCTCTGAAACTGCAAGTACCGAAAAGAACATACTTGATTTGTGCTTACTCGGTCAATCATGCAATGTTATGAAAATTTTATTGGTGATAAATAACATTGCAAAAACAAAGCTACGCTATACGCTATAGAGTTCCACATAAGCAAAGGTTTTCGATGTTTTCCATTTATGTATTTCATTTCATTGCAGGTCAAAAAAAAATCCTAGTCTGAGCATGCAATTTGATGCAGAACTCAAATAGCTATAGCTCAGCTTTTCACTTTTGTGAACGTGCTCATATCATTTTGGCAAACAAGAAATAACAATAAATCCACAAAGTGCATAGTAGTACTATTGCCGTGGCAAATTTCAAAGAAATTCCTTAACAACTGTGTAAATGCTTTTATAGAGAAAAAAACTGTGTGATAGCGTCAGCAATTTTTTTGCTAAAAAACCCATATGCTTCCGTCTAGTAAGAAGATGAGCAAGAAAATTGTGTCCAGGTGTAATAGCTCAAAAAACATTGATGCAAGAAAAGTGTGCAAAAAACTTGATCAAGTGATTCCGGCCTAAGTTATCTTTCTGCTCGTCCTGGAAAAAGGTCTAGTTTTGGTCCTAGTAAGCATATACAGTATGCACTCACTAGGGATAAATCAGAAATGTAATTACACATTTATGCACCAGGAAACAGCAAAAGGATCTTTGGTCTTCAAGTCAAGCTGGCACCTGTCAACCAAACATGGTAGAGGCCAGGGTGTCGAACCGTTTCAAATAACGGTTCAGGTTCAGGTTTAGCTCCTGCTCAAAATATTTTAGAGGTTTAGGTTTGGTTCGGGTTCATTTGAGCACCATTTTCGAGGTTCAGGTTTGGTTCAGGTTCACTCAAGTAAAATATTACTGGTTCAGGTTCGGTTCGGGTTCATAGACTTAAAATTTAACTGTCGTTACTCGTTACGTCCAGAAAAAAAAAGGAGAAATTGCTGATCCTGCTGATAATCACCACTGCTCTTATTGTGCGTGTACCAGCGCCAGCGGCATCCGGATATGGAAAAATATATTCTTACTTTTGTTAGCGGTTCAGGTTCGGTTTGGGTTCACTTGAGCACAATTTTGAGGGTTCAGGTTTGGTTCAGGTTCACCAAAATGAAGCGGTTCATTCGGGCTTTCGGTTCAGGTTCGGTTCGACACCCTGGTAGAGGCTCTACACTGTCTATTACTGAACGTCAACTGATCAAGCAGGGAAGCTGTGAATACCATTTTTTATAGTCTTTGGCTTGACCTAGCTGGGAATCAAACACAATCCTACCATTTTAGGAACCCAGAAGACACTGTATCCATTCGACCTCTGATTGGTTAAAATTTAAATGAAAATTTGAAGCATGGGCAAATAGGCATAGCATAGATCTAAAAAAGATTGGTGGCTACAGCTTAAGCTACTCAGGGGTCAAAATTACCTTTTTTAACTACTTGCCCATCAGGCAAGTAATATCAGAAGTCTGCTTGCCCGAAAAAATTTCTACTTGCCCAGAAAAAGTAGTTACTATAAGTTTTAAGGTTAACTTTGGAAAAAAATTGTACTATATACTTCTTGAGTTCTTGGCAAAAATCACTAAATATTCAAAATAATTGTAGTCGTGTATCCTATTTCGAGAATCAAGTGTTTGTGAGCAATGTTATGTCAGCTGTTAATGAGATGTAGGCTTTTTTCCAATCATGCATTACGCAAAAATTTTCAATTAACGAGCCAGAGTTAATTACGAACCCTGCTACTGTAGCCATCTTAACAACTAAACTATAAAGAAATTGTTCGTTTTGCAAAAAAAAGTAGTTAAATTTAACCAAAGAATTTGTAAGTTGGAATACAGTAGATAAGAGTAAACTTATGATCAAACAATTAACTTAACGTCTGTATTGGTTTTGCTTAAATTGATAGAACCTGGTAGAAATAAAGTCCGGCACTGGTAGCCACTTTGCAAACACATTGAAAATGGACTGTTTTACAAACACTCTTACTGTGTGTTTTTCTAGATAATTAAGTTAATGTAGGTTTAGTTTGCTCTGAGGACACTTTGTGAAGAGATCACGGGCACCCTACAAGATACAGTCTGCAGAAACTTTAGATATTAAATTAAAAAGGCAGAGGCTGTTGTTGCGTACAAATAAGAAAATTGCTATCCTAGCCCCAACCCTTAGCCTAACTCTAACACTAACCTCAATCATAATAAAAAGTTAAAAAAGAAGAATAATGAGCTCTCACTCTTGGCTTTCTTATTCTCTTTGTAGGTGTTATGTAATGTAACACTAGCCACTTTCTAACCATACTTTATTTGACTAGTTTTTCAGGTTTACTCTCAACTAACTTGTAAACTCTTGGCTAAGCTATGGTATGCACTGTAAAAGAAGGCAATAGAGCAATTTTTAGGTTTCGATATGGTCTGAGATTTCTGTTTATGTTGCTTTTCTTTTCCAGATTGCATTGAGCGAATTTTATTTTGATTTTACGGACATTTCTGCACTGAATTGAATTAAGCTAGTGACCAAAAGCCTACTGTACACTGATCTAGGTCAGTAGTAGACTAAGCATATGGTTAAGTTAAATATATGTACCAGTCAATTAAGAACAATAGCTCAAGAATTGCCTGTAATTCAGAGGTAGGCTGCAGCACAGTTACATGTAATTGATTTCTTATGAATTCAGATTTGAAATGTAAACATCAGAGGTGGAGTCGAGGACACAAGGCTCGAGGCCTCGAGGCCAAGGCCAAGGACACAAAAAAAATCCGAGGCCAAGGCCAAGGCCAAGGACAGCCTTTTCGAGGACAGACACTCTCGAGGCCAAGGACAGGAATGCTCGAGGCCAAGGCCAAGGACCAAGGACACAAAGCGCAAGTGCTCTCCAAAAACAAAAAAAAAAAAAGGTCTTCACAAAAATTTTTCAGGCGATCTCCAAAAAAAAAAAAAAAAAAAGGTCTTCACAAAAATTTTTCGAGCGATCTCCACTAAAAAACGTTTACCAAAAAATTTTTCAAGCGCTCCACAAAATTTTAACATTCCAAAAAATAGTGCTGTCCTCGAGCCGAGGACAGGCCAATTTTCGAGGACTTGAGGCCTCGAGGCCAAGGCCAAGGACTTCAAAATGTGTCCTCGAGGACGTCCTCGAGGCCAAGGACGTCCTCGAGGACTCCACCTCTGGTAAACATTTCTCTTTTCTCAGACAAGAGACTTAGATTGCAAGAACATATTGCTCATCATCACAAAACATACAATAGATGGCAATTAATGCAATGTAGCATCATGTCGAAAATACTTCAAATCTTACAAACTTTTTCAATTATATTATCGTCGTATGCATGGCCAGGGCTATCCTTGGAGCTAGATGACTCTGTTGTGGAAAATCAAGGTTGATATAATTGCATTGCACTACTATTTCTGAAAGTGACAATCCTGGATGTCTATATATGCCTATATCAAAGTGATAACAGTAATACTACTACTGTGGTTGTAGATGAAAATGAGCAGCCTATCTTCCATTTTTTTGTGGATTAGTCAAGTCATGTATGAAATAAGAGCATGAAACAAAACAAGTTTTAAGTTTCACAGTGGAAGAAACTGCCCAATATATTTTGTCCAGAGAAGATATTACAACGAAGTATGAGTATGAAGAATTTGGCCCACCGGAGAGCAAAAATATTCTAGCCTTGATTTGCTCCAACTCACAGTAAAGAAAAGCCATGGGTATGTGTAGATGTTATTTGATTTTTTTTAATGATAAAGGGAGAATGTATTGTTCTTGAACCATGCACTCTGAGTCTGATAACCCAGGATTTGGAAAATTTTGCAAAGTGATGAAATTGCTATTGATCAAAGTCATTTGGAATATGATGCAAAACTTGAAAATTTTTATCCAAAACAGCTAGTTGGTTTTAGAACCAATTTTCAAAACAAGATTTTACGCAAAGTTTTTTCCAGTACTGTTTTGGTACCAAAAAGTTTTTGGCAATTTTTAATCAAAAGTTGCATTTGGGCAATTTTGCCGCGGTCAAGGTCTTTTAGGAAACACTGGTTACCACAGAGTCTAAATTTAGGTACTGGTAGCTACAATTATCTTTGTATAGCCGCAAAGTAACTTGTGTTGTTAACTGTGATAATGCCATTTTAATTGTTTAATATCTTTTATCATGCGCCCTCTCTCGTGATAAATGCAAGGGCAGTAGTTCGAGATTTAGCTGTCACTCTGCACCATCTTCCTTCACCTTTTTTGCCTCAATTGAACAAAGTTCAATAAGATTCCAAACAAAGTATTTTAAATTTATTGAGGTCAAATTTTGCATTCAGTGATTTATTTTTCTTGCAGCAACGTAGTTTTTTTGTTTTTTGTTAACTTGGTGAGCAGTTGGTTAACACTTCGTCATCCCCAGCCACTCACCAGATAGTTCAAAATGTGCTGGGTGTTGGAAATGTATTATGATAAACATAATCTGGAACCAACTTCAATAGAGTATAACTCCATTGATAAAAGCTAAACAATTGACAGCTTTCATAAAGAAAGTGAAAAGGCTACATTACAAAGAAGAAGCTGATGGTAGTGCTATAAAAGTAATAAAGAGCTTGCATACCCAATTAGTGATATCATTTGTAAATATTTTTGTTATTTAGGCTTATTTTCACCAAGCTTTCAGAAAAACTAGACTGCAATCTACCCGAAAGATGGAAAAGAAAACATATCAAGGAAACTATTGTGAGCAACCAATCAAAGATTGTCATATTTTCTAACATGACGTTTGGTATGTTATTATTTTCTTTGCTCAAGGTTTGTATTGTGTTGACGTTTGGTATGTTATTGGGACTCAAACTCATGCATGTACCAACTGATCACTTTAAAACCTCGTACCTGAGGTTGCGACAGGAAGTACCGGTAATCAATCATATTGAAGCATTGAACCACTTCGCCAGTAACAGAATTGATGTAAAAACCTTTGGTTAGCATTACAGCACAAAAGCTAATGCTTTCACACAGCCAATTCGTAACCTGTCTTTGAGTGGCACAAATTTGTATGAAAAAACAGAAACTTTTTAAAGGGGGTTTGAACTAAAACAAGATTGAAGTTTATAGATTAAGAAAATATACAAAATGACGCTTTGAAGTGATTTTAAGTTCGAACAGTATTTGATTTCCAAGATTGTCCTTACTCCCTTTTATTTTTAATTCAAAATAAATTTGTCTTCTGCTTCAGACTTAAACCATTTGTAGTTCGAACAAGCCACCAACTTTTGAATTGTTTGGTAAAACTTCAAGCCAATAGATTTGATGCAAACACAACTTTTTGGTGTTGCTTTAAAAATAAAAGAGATAACAGTAAAAGCCAGAACGCATTTCAATATTTTTCAAATCAAAAAGCTGAAACCAAAAAAACTGCCTTTATGTATTTATACTATAATTTTCAAATTTTACTCCTACTTTCTGGTATCAATTATTGGATGTTGGATATTGTATATTGGATGCACTTTCAGCAAATATTTTTATGCTTAAGGCGCGAAGAAACAAAGCCAAAATCACCAAATTTTGAGTCTCCTGCACCGTGATTATAATATATATTGGGATAATAGTATTAGCTCAAAAATTAATGTAAGCAATTTAGCATGCGACCAATACAATACAAACCTTGAGCAAAGAAAATAATAACATACCAAACGTCATGTTAGAAAATTTTGACTTGCGCAGTTGTAGGTCTATCTATAATGTACACCCTTCTAAACACCACCCCTTAATATTACATCCCTTCACCCTTAATTTCTACCCTTTAATACTTCACCTTCACACTTCCATAAACATCACTTCCTAATACTACCATGTTCCAGCATCTCTCTAAGCAACAATCCTTGTACTACTTCATTCCTACGCACTTCTATCATCATTCTTTATTAATGCATCTCATAGCCCTTTAATTCACAACCTCTTTACACTACGTTGCCTTTGTAATTAACATCTCTAAATTTTAGACCTCCACAACAATTTAAAAATAATTATATTCAATTGCACAATCACAATACGCTGTGTCGCTTTTGAAAACGATGCATTTAGCACTATAGTATTTGCAGCATTACGAAAAATTTATTACAAAATTGCTAAGTGAGTTGTTTTGTTTCCAAATTTAATTACCCAATAAAAATGCTTTTTGAAATTTCGTTTTTGGAGAACTTCGAATCACAAAGTAAATAGTACCAAATTCTAAAATGAAAATTTGTATTTGCAGATTATCAAATCTTATTCTAGAATAGTAAAACTGCAAACTACGCTAATTTCTTTTGACAAAGAAAATATACTGATTATTTGTTTTTAATCTCAACCCCACCTAATTTAATCTCAAATCCTTAACATTTTTGCTTCAATAAAAAAATGCATTAATCTGCAGGGTTGCCACATCCTGGAAAAGTCCTGGAAAGTCTTGGGTTTTTTTTTGCTGTCCTGGGAAGTCCTTAAAAGTCCTTGAATTTAGTTTATAAGTCCTGGAAAAAGTTTGGAAAGTTTTCCCGTGATTTACCAGGACAGAATGAGAAGTTTTTTTGTTGTTGCAATAACTGGTACCTTGTAATTGTACAAAGATATTGTTGAAGTAATTTGCATTGTGAAGGTCCTTTGAAAGGGTAAATTTAAAAGTTTGTTTTGTCAAAAGACGGAGCTTATTTGTACGCTGGCGCACGCATAAAAAAGTTGCTATCCTAGCCTTAACTCATCCCTAAATCTAATCCAACTGTATTGCAAGCTCCAATCCCAACATTAATCTTAACCCTGTATAACACTAACGTAGGGCTACCATACGTTCTCTTTTAAGAAAATTTGTCTTCTTTTTCTGTTTAAACTGAATTGTCCTCCGAGGACACAAAAAAGTAGCCAAATGTCCTCTTTTTTAATGCTCAGAACTTAAAGGCGGGAGTCGCAGACCAAACCAACCAGAAACGATATACTTTCGTCCACACTCCCGTGCAACTCCCGCCGACCTTAACACAATCGTACTGACGGCTTATCTTTTTTTTTTTTTTTTTGAAATCACCATTTTCGAAGGGCAAAATCGGTGCAAAAACAAGTGGTCTCCAAAGAAAAAAACGGTGTTCAATTTTTGAATTTCCCCTTGGAAAATGGTGTTTTCCAATATAAAAAAGTCTTCGGTCAGTCCGGTTGACCGGTATATACATTCTGCGTGTTTGGTCGTTTGGGTTTCGTTTTTCAAAACTGTCCTCTTTTTGGTCTATGAAAATATGGTACCCCCACCTAAACGATAATTTAAAAAATAGAAGAGAGTAAATTAGCGCCTATTCTGCTCTTTGCTCTCGTATTCTCTTTAAGCAGTTCGCCAGCTGGCGTGCAAATAAGCAGTAAGCACTTTCTTGTTGAAATGCCAAAATTTGCTCTTCGCAGTACAGTATGTATAAATTATTAAATATTATTAGGAAAAGTGAATTTATGAACAGTAATTTAATGCAATGCGATACTCTAATAGCAGTATTACTGCTAGTAGCAGAATCGTATCGGGCTATAGGCCCCACATTGGCCTGTTAGCTAAACACAAAAAAACATGACATTTTTTCCACTATACTTAATGAGGCAGTTTTTTGCAATAATATGGACTCTCAAGTAATTTAAAGCAACTCTGAAACATCATTTGGGGGGGGGGGTGTAATGTTGGTCAAAAATAAAATCGGTTACAACTGACTAAAATGGCTAAAAATAAACAATGAATTTGATCGCTTAATGAAAAATACTTAAAATAGGCTTTCTAAAAAAATTGTAAAGCGTACTATGCAGTATTTCATTCAGTTAATTATTAATCATGTATTTCGAATCTTGTTTTATTAGCTCCTTCTTAATTATCTAGCGTAATAAAATGCAGACAATTTGAATTAATACTTGAGTGTTTTTTTCGAAAGAAGTGCCCATTTGCACTTTAGCATGCTTTGCTTATAGAGAAAAAGAGAGCAAGAGTGGGTGCTCATTTATGCTTTTTTAAAAATTATTATCGTTACGGTGGGTGTTCATTTACGCTTTTTTTTTTTGTCAATTGCTATGGTTAGGGTTTGGATTTTGAGTTAGGGTAAGAATTAACATTAAGGTTACAGCTTGGGTTACAGTTAAATATGTTATGTTAAGGGTTGGGGTTAGGGCTAGAATAGCGATTTTATATTTGCGCGCTGGTGCTAATAAGCTCAGCCTTTTTCAAATGATGGGATTTTATGGTTTACTTGCTTGAAATAAAGCTAGGACAAAAGTTTTACCATTACTATTACCCACATACTCTAGACCATTTATGAAATCAGTTTAATTATGTTTTTGCAGTGCTAATTTTCTGCGCCGCATTTAAAATGCATTAATTTTTACCAAACTGGGCCCAAAATTAAGTTGTTAGAGCAAAAAATTATGGAGTCTTTTATGGTGGAGGCTTTGCTCCATGGGTTCAGACTCCCAATGGCCTCCGGCAGCTGGCAACTCCGTCCCCATACCCCAAGCCCAGCCCTCCCATTGCAGATTTCTGGCTATGAACCTGGCTAGTAGTCAGTACTAGAAATCCAAATGCGTGGCATTAAAATTTTCTTCAATAACAAGTTCAAAAAGTGGGTGCATAAAAGAGTAGAAGTGAAAATTAAGTTTTAAGTCCTGTAAAAAAACTTAAACAGTCGTGCAATAGTCTTGGAAAATGATCTAAAAAAGTCCTGGAATTTGATTTTGCAGTTTCTGTGGCAACCCTGAATGTGTAATATTTCTCAGATTTCTCTAGAATTAGTTGTTTTTGATAATTTTGCTCATGAACTTTTATTACAATTTTTTCCTAAACCTCCATTAATACTATAATTTTCACAATCCCATTTTCCTCAAGACACTCTCCCTTAATAACTGCAATAGGCCTATTCTCTCCACCCCTTTAATTATCACCTTTATTAGGTCACCTTTATAGCCATCTGAACACCATCCTTAATACTACTACATTCCCAAACCCCTCCATTCTTCCAATTACCAACCCATAATTGTTCACCCACGCACACTTCCAAACATATCTTTCAATCCTGCCCCATTTTTAATCTTAACCTTTCCAAAAACACCTTTTAATCTTGCCACATTTCTAATCTTAACCCTTCCGGACACACCTTTTAATCCTGCCACATTTCTAACCACACTCCTCTAGTTATCATTTTTTATGCTTACCTCTAAACCCTTTCCACCACCTCTTAAAACTTTCATATACATGGTTATACCCCTCCAATTACTTTTTAATATTACTTACACTTCTGGACACCATTTTTTAAGGCTTTCATTTCCCCAATCCCTCAATTATTATTACTCGAAACATTTCAGCCCTTCATTGCGCCACATCTTTTTAAAAACTACCCCTTAATACTGTACATCATACCACTCCTGTAATTACCACCCTTCTATATTACCGCTTCCTCATATTCTTCCAATCGTTATTTCTTAATAACGCACCCCACTACTCTATAAATATTGCCTTTAAAAGAGGTGAAGCATCCAGCCAATTTTGGTGCTTTACAGTTACTAAAATTGAAATATAATTTTTGAAATTCTCATTTTAAGGCTGCAATTGTAAAGGAAGGTATTGAACAAATGCAAAGAGATTTCCCCATAAAAAAGTTTTTGGAAACCCTGAGTTTTTTCTCCCGGCCACTTTCCAGTAAAATTGGGGGTTTATCAAAACTTTATTAATCATATGATGTTAATGAAAGAGTGATTATTATTCAGTCTCTTTTTTTTTAAGTTCAGGCTGAAAAAACAGATTTAGGGTTTCCGAAAGCTATTTAGGGTCATATCTTTGTATTAGTTAAATATCTTTGGAACTGCAGCCCTAAAATAACGAGAAATTTAAAAAAAAAATTTAGTTCAATTTTAGTTATTGTACACTACTACAATTGGCTGGATGCTTCACCCTCTTTGATTCTTACGCTATACAGCAGTTATTTGTTTTCTTTTCCTAATCTGGTGAAGAGTCCAATTTGGACTTGAAAGTGCCAGTATCAACAGCAAAGTGCTTATGCTTAAGTGATATTTAAAAAATATTATAGGCTCAGACGTGTTTGTGTTTAGATAAAGACTTGAATGTCGAAAAGGCTGAAAATGGGTCAGAAGAAGAGCTCACCAATAAATGGAATAAAGTTGATCATTCCTTTTTTGAAGAAGCGTTTTCAACTACAGTGAATAAACAGCAACTGGAAATCAAGAAATTAGGAGAAATGTCAGCGCAATCTTTAAGAAGTCTTCATTGCTGAATCGGTTTAAACTTATTCATTGTTACATTGTGCCGAACAAGCAAACAACGAAATTTGACCCCAGACCAGATGACATAAGTCAACTTTCTTTGTATCAACACCAGGGATTTTTAGATATCCCTGATTAACTCAGTGATGTTCAAACTTTTTTAATCGTGGACCAAATTAGACCCAGCGAGGTTGCGTGTGTGCCATTATAATTTTGGGCTTAATTTTTGTCGATTTTGGACAAAGTTTCTCCCTATTTGTAAATGAAAACAAAAAAAAAAAGTGTCGTCTATTAGTATTCTATTATGTCAGGAATTTTCGTCCATGAAAAGAAATTTCACTATAGCAATCATTTCTTATTTGGTTGCGGGCTAAAGTTGCTTTCTCGACGCGAGCCAAATTAATTTTTTTCATGGCCAGCGGGGCTCGACTTTAAACATCTCTATACTAACTCCTTGTTGTGGTGCAGTCATTTTTAAGGATATAAAAGTTATCAAACGTATAGTTAAGCATATGCTGCTTTCATAAAGTTTTGAACAGTTTGCTTGGTTGGCTTGTGACGTTCATGATTGTCATTTAATGTAAGAGATAGTCTTGCAGAAAGTGAAGTTCCACAAAGCTTACAGTGGGTAGCACATGCCAGAAGACTTTCTCAATTGGCTAGAGTAACTTGATGTGAGTCGACTCTTACTATTGCTATTAGTAGTAATAAGAAGCTTTTTTTTCGATGTTGTTTCAACCCCTTTTGTGCATCTGGCTGCACTCTTTAAGACCCACCAACGGTGGCGCCGTCGAGTGGTGGGAGTGCCTTGCTTTATGCAGGGATCGAAATGGCCACCAACCTCCGGGATTATCCTATGTTAGTAGCACTTCTGTGCTAAGGGCGATTCTCTTGTGTCCTCTTTGGACATAGGAGGCTGCCATCCCTCGGAAGCAGCCCGGTAGAACAACAACAACAGATTGAGTATAGCCTGAATAGGTAATTGCACAAATCTTCCTTGATCTTGCTACTCGGTAGTTCAACATTACATTTATCAGCTACAACCCAAACCTGCGTGTCATTTCCTGGGTTCAATGAAATAAATATCCAAGGAGCTTTCTTTTTCAAGGATATCCAAAGTAATAGCAATACATTGAAAAAAAGATACACTAATGAAATTCGCCTAAACGATAGTTTTCGAAATCGTTCTAGTAGCCCTAAATATCGGATCTTTAATTAAGCTAAGCCATTACGAGAAGTGAACTGTATACACTGTACAGTACGCTCTATTCCTGTATCTAAGCTGAAGAGTGTACAGTGTACACTTTTCGTCTTAGTTACAGGTATATACGCAGTCCGTTGTATACGAGTAAACAGCATTAACATTTAATAGTGTGCAAGTGTAATGTTATGCCAGTGGTTAAAGCAAGAAAGTCATCACTTGTTAGTTGTCGTACGTTAGAGATACTGATAATAATTGTATGGTTTTATTTTTTATCATTGAAGTGTATGTTTGCATTAATGTTTTTTTGGTGTAATAATATACATTGTATTAAATGTAGAGGTGCTACGAAAAGAGTTATACATAACCTATGAAATGCTTTTGCGAGTAGTGCTGTTTCTGCCGTTTAAAATTGTCCTTGCATGATTAAAAGCGATCTGATGCTATTTTTAATAAAGATCGATTCAATAGAAATCTCGACTGAGACGAAAGAAAATAATCAGCTAAAACAGTTATCGTAAAAGCTTCCTATACGCAGCAACTTAGAGTGATCTTTCAGCATAATATTATTTCACTTCTCAAAAATCTGCGATTTTCTTTTTTATCGTGTATTAATGATATGCAATGTCGTATATACAGTAATAATTTCTTGAATTACTGGTGTCGTTATTTTACCTGCGTTTTAGTGAACGCGATCATTAACACGAACTTTTTGCTTCAAGTTCATCTCGCTGAAGTTGCATTCACACAAAGTTGACTTAAAGCATCATAAAAAAAGTCTTTGACAGAAGTAAGTTCACCGGGCATGTTCCGTTCACAAAGGGTAATATTTGGGAAAAAGAACAAGCCTGGAAAGCGTTTTTTCGGTCAAACTCTTTTTATTATGGTTTCTGTGTGAATGCAACTTGACCAAAATGAATTTTAAGCAAAAACTTGGTGTTAGTGATCACGTTCATTCAAATGCAGATAAAATAACGACACCAGTAATTTAAGCATTTAATTCACGCAATTAAACACGTTGAAAAAAACGCGTTCAGAAAAAGCTCGCTAAACGTGTTTAATAGGCATTATCAGGTTTAAACATCAAAAAATTTAAACACATGAACTCTGCAGTTAAACATGTTTAGAAAACTACATGATTAGCAAATGCCGCGCTAAACATGTTTAGATTTGGTGTTTATTTCATTTAGAGTGTAGGTTGATGTAAATTGGCGTTATTCGACGCTTGATTTAAAACCCAATTCATGCATATATCCGCCATGCAAGGAGCAATTGGTGAGCCCATGCTAACTCCATCAATTTGCTCGTATATTTGGTTGTTGAATTGAAATATGGTTCCAGTGCATGACCAAATCAATAACTTTTTTAGTTGGGTTTTAGTTAGCCCGTGAAAAGTATTGACATCTTGCTCATAGATTTGGTCTAATATTAAATTGATTGTAAATTGTACTGGGATGTTAGTTAAAAGACTTCTGACATCAAAACTAGCCATTACCTTGTTATTAATGGATAAGCCACTGATGTCATTCAAAAAATCAAAGGTATCCTTTACAACTGATGTATGTTGACGTAACGGTGTGAGGATCTCCGACAACCAAGCTGCGCATTCATGATTGTAGGAACCGATAGAGCTTAAAAATGGTCTCATGGGGTTGTTATCCTTATGAATTTTTGGTAATCCATATAATGTAGGTATTGTAGTTGATGTGGGCCGTATTCTCTGATAGTCTTCTGGGCTGAGCGCTTTTTTCTTTTTCAATCGAGCCAAAAAACTTTGAAAGTGTTTGAGATTAGACAGACTGTTATCAGAATTTATTTTCTTAAATTTTACCTGATCATTCAAAATCTCATTCATTTTATCAACATATTCTTTTTTGTTAAGTACCACAACTCCATTCCCTTTGTCTAGTTTGCATATAATTAAATTCTGATTATTACGTAAAGATTTGAGAGCAGCCAATTCTTCATCGTTAAGGTTGTTGTTTAGGTTATTTGATTTTGCGAAAAAGAAACCGGACTTATATTTGCTGTAAAGATTCATAAGGATTCGCTTTAATTCAATTCTATCTTTCCAATTCAAAAATGATCTTGTGTCGTGGTAAAGTTTCTCAAAAGTGGTTTGTGTGGATAGAAAATCAAAATGTGTGGGAAGAATGCCATACTTTAGTCCCTTATTTAAAATTAAAAACTCCTGTTCTGTGAGGGGATGATTCGATAAATTAGTAATGACATTTGGATCACCTGTTAAATTACGCATATCCAATCCAAGATTGCACAATTTCTTGTGATGAATTTTCATAATAGATAAATACTCTTGTGATTCGCTAGCTTTTATAAATCTCAATACGCCAATCCATGTTAATATTCCAACCTTTGCTTTCAAACCATTCTGTAACAGTTTTATCTTCTGCTCCAATAATTTTATTTGTTTTCGGTGTTGAGAAATTTCAAACTGAAGTAGAGACATTCGATATGAAACTGTTCGACGTTGATTTTGTGCTTTAGTATTGTATAATTTGAATCGAATAAACTTAGGCGTTAGATGATACAAAACGCATTTTTCCAAAAAAGATATGTCAGCTTTCCTTTTAAGTTTGTTTTTGCAGGTCTTTTCTAATCTTCTTAGTGCATATAAACTCTCAGTGCCAAAGTGGCTCGCGATAAACTTTGGAGCATAAAAATTGGTCTTGAGAAACAGTTTCACTAAGAATAAAAGAGCCAAAGCTGTCGAAACATTTTATTTAAAAAGAGACGTTTCGACTAATTACTTAAGTCATGGTCAATCTGTAAATAATGCGCAAGAAAAATTAGAGCAATAGGTAACCTGCAAAGGTAAAATGAACAAAACTGGCAAAAAATACCAAAATTAACGCTATGTAGTTCTACAGCGTGAAGACATCATTGCTTTCAAGAATGTGCCCAAACCAAGGTAGTAAGTGATCAATTTATAAGGGCAATGAATCTAAACAAGCCACACTCATCCGCTCAACCGCCAAAGCACATCCAGAAACCAACCCACACAGCCCAATTCTACTGAAGACAGTAAAAAGCCAAACGAAAATTACAGAACCCGAGCAGTCACCCACAAATTGAAAGATACCAGTCAGCAGTTTTCTTCAAATCATCACTATATACCTAGCAACTGACTATATGTGGTAATGCTTGTAATTAGCCAGTGCACCCTCACTTTCAGACTTACTATTCTATCCACATAAATCCCCATAGTAATAGATATATGCATGAATTAGATATATGCATGAATTGGGTTTTAAATCAAGCGTCGAATAACGCCAGTTTACATCAACCTACAATTTTACGTCGGTATGTCGATGATCTGTTTTGTATATTCAATAATGAAGCGCAACTCGATGATTTTTTTATTGTAATTGTAATTGTAATTGTAATTACATTTTATTCACCAAGTTGCCTTGGCCAGGAGACAGCGAAGGGACCTTTCGGTCTTCGAGTCAAGCTGCCACCTGCCCATCTGTCTACCACACACGATGGAGGCTTCACACTGTCCCTTTAATTGCTGAACGTCAAGCAGGGAAGCTGTAAATACCAATTTTTATAGTCTTTGGTTTGACTCGACCGGGAATCGAACCCGTGTCTACCGCTTCAGTAGCAGACGCTCTATCCACTCGACCACTGATCGGTTAACACACTCAATGCTCACTGATCGGTTAACACACTCAATTTTAACACACTCAATGCAATTTATGCAAGTTAACACACTCACTGATCGGTTAACACACTCAATTTTAACACACTCAATGCAATTTATGCAAATATTAAATTTACAAAAGAACTAGAACATGAAAATCAACTGGCTTATTTGGATGTATTGTTGACTAGAAACAATGACTCTATCAAATCCACAGTTTATCGCAAGAAAACAAACACTGGTCTCTATATCAAATGGTCCAGTCTGTGTCCAGTAAAATACAAGTGCAATTTAGTGATTTGTTTACTTGAACGAGCTTATCGAATTTGTAATTCGTACATGTCCATGCATTTTGAATTTCAATTGATTACCTCTATGTTACTTAATAACGGATATCCACGACGTTTCATAGATTATCAAATCCGAAAATTTATGAACAAAAAGCATCTCACACAATCTTCTTGTAATAGTTTCCATTCTCAGCCCATCCCTCAATTACATATACTTCCTCAAATTTTTTTCAAACTTCCTTATATCGGAGAACCTTCTATTCACATTGAAAAAGAACTTAAACATTTTTTTCGGAAAAAATTGCAAGACAAAGTTCAACTTACCATAATACATGTGACAAATAAACTCGGACAATTTTTTAATCATAAGGAAAAGCAACCATTATTATTACGTTGTAATGTTGTCTATCATGTTCGTGTGGTAGTTGCTATATCGGTCAAACCAGAAGAAACATAAAATCCAGAATGGAAGAACACAACCCTGAAGCTAAATTTAGTTACAAAACGGAGGTTACAAAACATTTACTACACTCTAAAAAAAAAGATTCATTTTGCATGAAACTTTGAAAAGTTTCATTGCGATTTAAGTGAAGTTTAAATCTTTTTTTTTTATTTAAGTGTTTGTAAAGAAACAACTGTTTTTGTGAGAATTTTGAAAGATTTATTATTACAGTGAGTCTTTTTTTCATTGGGATAGTTTGCACGAATAGCCAATCGCAGTGTTTCTTATGACACGTGACCACAGTGACGTGACTTATTTGACCTAAAGTTACCCGTACGATCTGCAGTTACCGTTACACGGTTACACGTAGATAACAAGAGCCTGACCACGTTAGAGGGAGACTGAATAATGCAGTAAAGTGTAGAAATGCCACAGATTACAATACGCTTGTGTGGCCGCTATGTTTTGGAGCAGAACAGAACTAGCAGTATCTGAAAAGAGCAAGGGTTAACTATGCTAGGTTGCACACAGTACTTCTACAGTTCAAGCAATTTCAAAACTTAAAATGAGCAGCGCAAAATGGTCGAAATTTCAGACTCAGATATAGACCACGTACTAATAATATTGCCGTTAAGATTCAAGATTCATTTATTTGTTTTAGTGTGCATAACGATAAAGTGAATATTTCAGCCGTTAACAGAATTATTTTACGGGATTTCTGGAATGAAATCGCGGCCAAGTTTATCGTCGTGCGGCCACAGTGTGTTGAGATAGAAATGTTCGATGTATATGTGTAATATCGGCGGTCACCAGCCTCCGGTAGTCTAACATGATGTTTAAACTCACATAATGCTGTCTTATGCTGTTACTGTGTTATAAGTGTTATTTTCTGATTCTTGATGTTCTGATATTTTTGCTGACACGGGTTTTCTGAATCAAAGAGCCTACGCTTCTCAGCTTCGATTGTTCAGTGTTATTGTGTTAAAGAATAATACTGTAGGCTGTTGAAAACTTAAAAATCATGTTAGCAATGTCATGATGTGCTAACGAAGTAACGTAAAGTCTGGGTAGGATTTATGGGGGGTAATTTATTTCAATTTTTTTCTTGCTTTGTTACCAATAGGTTATGCTTTGGCAGACAAGTTACTTTTTTGCTTATGCTCAGTTGCAAATTAAAAATTACCGAGCAGCTAATTTTAATGATTTTGGCTCATAATATTTTGCTAATCGTGATTATTCAAGTTTGTTCAGAATCAAATTAGCTGCAAATATGTACTTTGATAACAGATAATGTTAGAGGATTAAAGTGGATTAGATATAGGACCAGCATACTTAATAACTTCAATGTAGTACACTGTAATAAAAGTTTTAGTCATTTGTTCTCTGCAAAGGATGAATAAACTACAACTGTCCATGTCAAGCTGTTCCAATGTCAAGTTGCATTAAAATGTCCCAGTAAGAAAGGGGCATACTTCGTGTAGAGGTGATTGGCATACATAGAGATTTGCATTATTTGTTTGATGTCATCTATGGTGTTGACATAGGCCAGGGCTGCCCAACCTTTTGCTGGTACAGGCCACCTTTACGGGAGAAAAGTTATTGCGGGCCACATGCATTTTTTCAAGATTAAACTCCAAATAATTGCAAGTTTGTTGTACAAAATCGGTGCTCACTTTAACTAGTATTAAGGGCATCTGTCTCAAAAAGTAAGTGAAGATAAAAAAAAAAAAAAAAAAAAAAAGTTCTTTGCTACAAATCGGTGCTGATTTCGGTCAGTAGTATGGGAGTCTGTCCCAAAAAGTAGGTAAAGACAAAAAAAAAAGAAGAAGGTCTTCGCCACAAATCCAAACTGATTTGGGTAAAACCGAACAGAAGAAGGTTTTGGTTTAGACCTTTTTATATGCCAAAAAATGCTAAGTATGCCTTTGCTTGAGGAAATCAACCGCGCATAAAGACCTTGCGGGCCACACAAAACAGCTTCGCCAGCCAAATGTGGCCTGCAGGCCACGAGTTGGGCAGCCTTATGAAAGATGTTTTTATGTGTATTACTGATACTATATGCTCTTTCTTTTCTCAATCTATGCTAACTGTTTAAGGCAGGTTATGTGCTGTGTTGTATAAAATTAATATTTAAAGTGACAATTGACCAACAATCAATTTCGCGGATGTGACATCAAAAATACATCGCAGTTGACTTACAATGCTTATGTAAATTGACTTGATCTCTAAATAGAAATGAGTAACATTCTCTTTAGCTTGCTATTTGTTCCAATGTTTAATTTTTTTATTATGTTTAAAAGCACGAAACTCCAGATCGACTAAAACCTTGAATGTTAAAAGCTAGAATACATATATATTTTACTGAAAGGCATCATCAGTATTCTAGGCTAAGTCTTTATTCAATTATGCATATTTATTGAATAAGGATTTTGCTTAGAATGCTGATGATGCCTTTCAGCGAAATATATATATATATTCTAGCTTTTAACATTTCTGGTTTTAGTCGATCTGGAGTTTCGTGCTTTTAGATATATTGATTTGGTTGCGCCCATTGCTAGTGGTTTTTGTCAGTGATTGCTTCACCAATATAATGCCTAATCTGAGGATAGCTGATGCCACGAATTTCCAAAAGTTAAATTTTAGTTTTTTATTACAACTTTTGATTCAAACGAATAGTCACATAGTGCTTTAGTTTTTGCAAGCTAAAATATTCACTATGCCCAAGTTAGTGTATATGGTTACTTTATTAAGTGCAGCCCTGTATTTTTTCTACAGACATCCTGTTAGCGTTATAACAGTTGTGACTCCTGGACCCTGCTATATATTGTGCTTATCAATTTACTACAGGGCATTTTTATATTTTCAGCTATCCTTTCACACATATAAAATTGGAATTGGCAAAATGTAAAGACATTTCCTGTTGTAAAAAGTTCATCCCAGTATGGTGAAGGTCATGTAAGTCGCTTATTCATTTACAATTTAGACATTGTTATGGTACTACAAGTTGGACATTTTTATTGTTTTTTTGGGGTGTTTTGTGCTTGCACGGCTGTAATGATGGATGATATACACTTGTGCAATCCAGAATCAGTAGAGTAATTTTTGTCAGGCTCTTGATTGTATTAAAGTACTGTTTTTGTATAAGTACTTAGGAACACTATTTTGATGAACGAACTAGATCAGGATACATACAAACTCGACTTAAAACATTGAGGAGGACTTAAACTCAGTCTAAAAAATCCTACAAGAAAAGAGCTAAAGTGTGAGGTAGCGATACATCCGACGATTCGCCCTGTACTTCATCAACTTTTGATGGAGATTCTGTCACTGAGCTGAATTATATCAAAGATAAGGTAATCTTTTCGAAGTTATTGCGTGTGTATGTGTGTTTTGGTTTTTAGAAGTGATTGCTTTTTATGTTAATGCCATGGCGTTACGGCTGCAAGCCGCCTGCATTGACAAGTATTTTGGTGGCTAGAGAATCGTTTAGCGCAAGCACACTTCCCAGTCTCCCTCATCTCTCCATTTCTATTATGTTCATTGAGTTGAACATCCTCAGTTGATTCTTGACTCATTTATGTTGCCATTTTAATAAAATTTTTATGTGAATTCATGCGAAGCTCTGTGCATATATGATCCATGTTAAACAGTGTTGTTTAGTGAATTTGTTATTGGTGGCGTTTATTCAAACAGTTTTTTGGTATGATAAACCAAGTAAGCATAAAACATAACATTATGAAATTCATAGATTGAGTGGATGCAAACCGCAATGTCATGGCAGCATAATATGCCACGAATTGTTGCTGCTATGGAGCAAACGTTTAGCTTTCAAAGAAAGTGTATTGATCGTGATCGCCCATCTGCAACAGCAGTATTGCAGTGATATCCACAATTTGCAGATGTTGATGAAGGGATGCTGTGGTAAGATGCAGCATATTATTTTTTATATTGTTTTTAATCTTAGCGTGCCCTTCAATCTGATCTATTTCGTTTTTATTAGACTTTGTAATGCTATTTGAAAATCTATGGAAAAAAGTTTTCAACATTTCAAATACGGCTATGTGTTCACCAGTTTAATTAATATTGATTTTTGATTAAGTGCATTTTTTAAAGTTTTTGATGTTATTAAATACATTTTCATTTTAAGGTCCATAACGCTTTACCTGCGAACAAGTTGTTTAATTCGTAAAAATTAATAAACTAGTAATGCTATTTTGTTCTGTTGCTACCAAGTAATATCATAATGTCGATTGCTGCTCTATTGGTAAATCTTGGCCAAGAGTTTACCATGCTTTTTATTGCAAGTTAAACCAAGTGCTTTTTTCGTACTGAGGTGCGTTTTTCTCTCCTCGCTCTGTTGAAGTTTGTTTGCCCAAATGCCCATGTCATGTTATTCGTCCAAATGAAGTGTAGCCGTAGTGTTACACGAAACGTTGACAGTTTTTAAGGTTTTTTATGCGATAAAAAGCGTGGAAAACTCTCAGTCAATATTTACCTGAAGAACAGCAATCGACATTACTAGTAATGCTATGGTAGTCACTGTCTCGTCAAATCAATTACGCATGGATGTATCCTACACCCAGCCATAAACCAAACATGCTTTAGGTAATTTCTATTGAAGTTTTCTGTTTTTGTTTTTAGATGGAACAAGAAATGAAAATGCTGTATCCGCAATTCCAAGGTATAGGTGAAGTTTTAAAGCCGTTTATTGCAAAGATTTGGGATCTTGGACAATCGTTTAGCTTTCAAATGAAATATGTTGATGGTAAGATAAGAGTCGGATTAATTCGCTTTACTATTGTGTTCTGCCGCTTAAGATTTGTGTTATATTCTATTGATATTTTTTCGAAGGCTTGCTTGATTTGATTTCTCTGCTATTGCTGCCTTTATTAATACATCAGTGACTAGACGTGTTTAATGTTTTTGCTTGAAAAACTGCTCTGTTTGTTTATAATTGATGCTGTAATTTAGGGCAAAGTAGATGCAACCATTCTTTGTAATGGCAATCAGGCTGTGTTTTGTTTGTTAGCTGTTCAGTTTTAACACAACAATCAAATACCCTAAGAAGGTGGAACAGTGACCTTGTTTTATAAGGTTAACTATAGCTCTATGCTCCTAGTGGAGAGCACCTTCACTTAAAATTTGTTATCTAGTAACCAACTTTTTATTTCTTGAGCTTCTATAATATAGATGTGACATATGCACCAATGTACAAATTGAGAATTTTTTTCAGACAATTTGAAAATCATCAAATGCTGGGAACGTTTGCTGCCTCCTATCAACGTGAGCAAAAAGGAAGCATCAAAAGCATATGCTGTGTTTTTTTTTCAAAAGAGTAAGTTTTTTTTCTTAGTTACTGATATTCTTTACATCAAATTGCCATAGCGCATTAGTGCTTTTATCAGTAGAGTAGAAGCAATTGTTCTTGCTAAAGTGAAATTTTTAAGCACAAATTGACTGAATGACGGCATAAGATTAGAAAAATGACAAAGTTTTCGAAACACCCGGTTGCTTTTTCTGGCATATGCAGTGTTGCTTTGGCAGAAAGTCGATTCTGACTCATCATCTTTGAATTGTCACATGCTCAATTATGGTCGCTTTACTACTAATCTGTTATCACAGTTGTTCTTACATCTTTTTTTGTTGTTGCTGTAGGAAGGAGAAAGTGTTGAAGAGTATGCGTTCAACAAATCATGTGGCAGGAATCAGCCACATCTTGTTGCGACTGGGAGGCAGCTAAATCCTGACAAATATTTTTTGATATCGGACTGTCATGCCGTTCCCGTGGGCAGTGATGCCATATATGCTTTGGACATAATGTTTTGTGCTCATTGGATTTTCGAAATTTCGTACTTTACGCGGTTGATCTCGTTTTACAATTTTTGGAAGTGCTCACTAGGGGCAAGAAGCCCAAATGCTCAATGCGAATACTATTGGCGTCGCTGGATATCAGCCCATAAGTAATGCTTTTCTGGTTTCGTAATTCGTTCTTCGTTGTTATGTGGAATTCTATTTAATATTGCTAAGGCAGCTTCACAATTTTTTTTTAACCATGAAGCATTTTGATAAAATTGGGAAGTCCGCAGCCGTGACTGCTTTTTAGGGTGTTAACTGTTAGGTAGTGACTATTTCACCGGAAATTTTCAAGTTAAAGAGAATAAAACCAAAATGAGAAATACTTATCCGCGCTTTTTTCATTTGCTTTTTTAAGGGTTTAAGATAAGGATTTGAGTTAGGGTTAGGGTTGGGGTTCGTTTAAGAGTAAGAATTTGAGTTTGGGTTAGATTTGGGTTTGAATTATTAAAAAATTAGATAAGATTTTTTGGTGAAATAGTCACTTTCTTACTCTTATGAATGCACATGCGTCTATGTAGTGTACAGAAGAAAATTTGGCATAGAAAACCAGTGCAAAAATTTGTCGTAAATATTGATGTTTCAACCCTGGGGAGGAGAGTTTGCATTCCCCAAGTTTTCATAATTCAAAATCGCAAGGCATGCATAATATTGGTGTCAAACGATACGGAAGACCCGGTTTCCAATCTGTTTTTGATACATTAATGAGAAAAAACTGCAACAGAACACGACTTATTTTAAAAAAATTGAAATAATCATTAACTGTCGTGCTCGAAAGCCAACAATGAAGAAGATGTTTGTTTCGATTTTTAAAAAATGACTCATTTTCTGTTGCAGTTACACATTAATGTATAAAAGACTAGAGAAAAAAACATGGTTTTATGAACCATTCGACACCAACATCTTGTTTCTATTTGCTTTGGTTTTCGAGTTATAAAAGCAGGGGGTGCGTGCACTCCTCCAAAATTGATTTAAGTTTTCCAGGATATCAAAAGTCAAAATTTACGAATTTTTTTAACGTGCGATTAGGACTGCAACCATGTACTATTTGGAAAATCTTTAAGGCATTGTTGTTAAATAGACAAAACTGATTGTTATGATGAAGGTCAAGGTTCAGTTTCCAGCTGAATGGTTACGTTATGCATAATCGGAAAAAGCACATTGCGTTTATTGCAGTATCACTGATTGGTAATTTAAAAAAGCGCCAAGTGGAATTTTATTGCAAGGTGTCAAAGCAACGCTGTAGTGCTAAACGTTTACAAGTTCGTTGTGGTAGCTTCATCGCAGGTGTCTTGCAAGTAGCTGCAGGAGGATACCATTATTAGTAAGTTAGGATTGTGACACTGCCTGTATGCCTAATGAAAATTATCAATAAATTTCGTGAAACAACATGCAAGATTGTTGTTTGTTGTCTCGTCTAGCATATTGAAGATGCTTTATTTCACGTTTTGCACGGAAACGCTCATTTGCCTTCGTTTTTGTACAACTTTATATCGCCGAAATTTTAACCGTTGTGCTTGTGATTGCAAATGATGGTTTTCTTTTAAGCATACCAATTTCTGCGTCAATGCGTAAGGAAGACCCAACTGTTGCGTAAGGAAATGACAAAGCGAGGTTGTAGCCGTTTGCAATATCGTTCGAATAAATGTTACATTTGGCCAGCTCGAGGTACAGTACCACAGCTGAGCGCAATTACCGCTCGACCAAGAGTCGCGCCTGAATCTTTAAAAAGATTCATCTTAGCATACATTCAAATCTTTCTAAAGATTTGTTAATTAGATTCTTTCAAAAGACTTAGTGAGGTGAACCTATCAAAAGATTCGTTTTAGTGAATCACTAAAAAGGTTTAGTATGAAAATGAATCTTTGAAATACTGGATGATTTTTTCACTCGTAATTCACTCATTTTTTTTTTGGAGTGTAGACAATCCGGAGCATACCATTGATTTTGAACACCCTGAGGTTTTAGCATCAGCTTCAAATTTGAAAGAACTAATGATTAAAGAAACTATTTTAATTCAACAACATAGGCCAGATATTAACGTCGATGACTCTTCTCTGCCTCTCTATGTTTTCAATAACTGATTTTTATTGCTCATTGCTTTATTATAATTCCCTCTCTCTGGTTTTCTATTTTTGCAAAATTTGCCAAATATTTTATTTTAAATATTTATTTTATACTGTAGTATACTGTTAATTTTTTTTTTTTTCATCACTTTCATTTTGGTATCTTGGTGTTCTCATTGACTATACATTACGTAAATTTTCTTATATTTTCTGTTTATGACGTCTCATGGGTTTTGACATTTTTCATAATTACCTATTTGCTGAAATAATTTTTAATATCGCATTTTGCATTTAATTGACTGGTGAAAGGTGCTAAAATATTTTGGCTTAACATTTCAAATTCTTTTACATCAATTATTAGCTTAGCTGGTCTTGGTTGTCAGTCCGTCGACATTGCTTTCAAGAAACGACAGATCAAGGTAGGATTTTTTCTTAATTTATCGGGACTTTTAGTTAGTGTTCAATATTCCAGCCGTTTGGGACTTTTGGCAATTTTTGGTAATTTAGAATTTGTTAAAAATTTACTTTTACAATTTCAGTAACTGGTTTGTTTGATAACGTAAATGTTGGATATGCCTGCATTACTATGGGGATTTATGTGGATAGAATAGTAAGTCTGAAAGTGAGGGTGCACTGGCTAATTACAAGCATTACCACATATAGTCAGTTGCTAGGTATATAGTGATGATTTGAAGAAAACTGCTGACTGGTATCTTTCAATTTGTGGGTGACTGCTCGGGTTCTGTAATTTTCGTTTGGCTTTTTACTGTCTTCAGTAGAATTGGGCTGTGTGGGTTGGTTTCTGGATGTGCTTTGGCGGTTGAGCGGATGAGTGTGGCTTGTTTAGATTCATTGCCCTTATAAATTGATCACTTACTACCTTGGTTTGGGCACATTCTTGAAAGCAATGATGTCTTCACGCTGTAGAACTACATAGCGTTAATTTTGGTATTTTTTTGCCAGTTTTGTTCATTTTACCTTTGCAGGTTACCTATTGCTCTAATTTTTCTTGCGCATTATTTACAGATTGACCATGACTTAAGTAATTAGTCGAAACGTCTCTTTTTAAATAAAATGTTTACGACAGCTTTGGCTCTTTTATTCTTAGTGAAACTGTTTTTAATTGAATTTTGAAACAATTTAAGTAGACCTTAGAGCGAATATAAAATGAAGGAATGAAATAAAATACCGTTTTGAACCTCCGAGGCTTCTCCGGAGAAAAAGATTAAAGTTTTTGAAATGAAAATTTCCGCAAACAAAGCAATCAACATTGCTGTTCCGCTATTGCTTTACAGATGAATAAAATTATAAGTGTGTCATATAGTAACAATTACTGTACATATCTTTGCTGTTCAAAACTTTTTTACGGGACTGGAGAAGTTCAACTTAAAATATGTAGTACAAAAA
This sequence comes from Trididemnum nubilum, assembly GCA_963965965.1. Classification (NCBI taxonomy): domain Eukaryota; kingdom Metazoa; phylum Chordata; class Ascidiacea; order Aplousobranchia; family Didemnidae; genus Trididemnum; species Trididemnum nubilum. The sequence continues at coordinate 62,067 of CAWYPQ010000096.1, forward strand.
ATGTTTAAAAAAACGTTTCTCTTTGTTTTTATGGCGCTAAATTTTTTTTTGAAAGAAGTTTGACAGTTGTGCAAAAGTAAAGCGAATTAACGTTCTATTAGTTAAATGCATAATGTTTCATGTATTACACTTTTAATTTGTTAACTAAACTCAGCAAAAAATCTACATATTTTTGGCTCCTGTTGCTACAATAATTTTATTAAGTTTTGATGCTGATTTTGATACTTAACTAATCCAGACGTTTCAATGTTGTACCGCTGCTTTACCGTAAAATTTTGGTTGCTGCACCAGTGTTGCAGAAACCAAAGCCATTTTATAACAAGATGATAAGTTAAGCTAACTGGTTTGGTGTGAAAACAATGGAGACAAAAATGAGTCAAAATTTCTCACATCTCTTGTTTTAGTAATGGAAAATGGCCGAGAAGTGTTACAAAAAATAAATTTTACGAAACATACTTGACGTTTTTTGAAAATTCAAATTAATGATAAAATTGAACAATGTTTACTATAAAATTATCAAATTCTCAAACAGGTAAAACATAATTTAGCAAAACGTTTTGACAAGTAAAATGCTGTAAGAGCAAATTTTAGCGATATCCTTCCTACTGTACGTTTGACATGCAAAATTAACGCAAAAAGTCGAGCACAGTTATTAAATATTTGGGTTGCTTGAGTTTTTCTGTTTGCTTTTTCAAAATTTAACTGCATTGAAAATTTAATAAAGTCTTTTGCGACTTATCACAATTTAAACTGGAAATATAATAATTAAGGTTTAAAGTGAAATTTTGGACCACTAATATGCCAGAAGCATAACTAGTCTTATACAGTACACTTATAAAAAGAAAAAGATGCGTCCAACCAGCCTCTAAATTATAAAAGAAAAAATTTTTTTTTCAGTTTTAATAGATTTTAGTAGAATTAGGTGTACTCAATCACACTCTAAAAGTCTATAAAACTCTGTGAAGTTTAATTTTTTTATCAAACTTTGGCTTTGTGCAGTAATTTTATTAAATTGTTTTCCTTTTTTTTTGCCTGCCTTTTCATCAGCAGATTGGCAAGAAGCATAATGAATTATGAATGAGTTAATTGTCAATAAACAGTATTGAAATACATAATTGCAGTATAAAAGTGTTTTTTGATGATCCTAAACTTATTACAGGACTTAATTTAAATGAATAAAATAAACAGAAATTGTATTTTTGTAGAGATTTAACTAACATTTAGCATATATAAAGCGGTGGTTGAGCTTACACTGTGAAAAATGTTGGGGATAAAAAATATCGAGACTATCAATTAACACCCCAGCAAACATTACCTTGTCGGGCCAATGTTGGCCAGATGCAGTTGCCAATATTTGTTAACCTCGGCCCAACGCTGCAGCCAATGTTGCGGCGATGCGGTTTTGCACCAAAGTCCAGCGTTCAGCCAACATTGGCATTCTGCAGCGGGCCAATATTGGAACCTGCGTCGGGCCAACAATGGTGGAATAATGTTTCCAACGTCGGCCCGGAGTTGGCAAACTGCAGCTATCCAACATCGGAACTGCAGCTAGCCAACATCGGACTGCAAACTGCAGCGAACAACATCGGATCCTGCGTCGTTCCAACAATGGCAGAATAATGTTTCCAACGTTGGAAAAGTCGTCAAACTGCAGCTAGCCTACATTGGAATCTACATCGCGCCAACCAAAGCGGAATAATGTTTCCAACGATGGCCCTGAGTCGCGAAACTGCAGCTAGCCAACATCGGAAGCTGCGTGGTCCTACGTAGTGGAACTGCATCCCACTAGCAGGTAATGCCTGCGAGTATTGGCACATATTGTTACAATGACATTGGTGCGATTGTCTAACTTCATCCATCTTGCGTCTTTCATAATACCAATAGGTATAAATAAAGTTTTATTGCACGGCAAAAAATCTGAAGATGGTAAATAACGCGAGAAAAAGCTAAAGACGTAAAATTTCGCAAACTGAAAATAAAAAACACAGCTTTCTTTGAAAATGTTGGTCGTGACTGCCGTTCAAGACCCAGACCATGGGTTTGTTGAAGTTAGGACGGATTAGGAAGTTATAGAAACTGCAACAACAAAAAATAATTCAATTAAAGCGAATGACATAAATTACGTAATTGTGAATAAATGTTCTCTAGTCTTTCTATAATGAGCATGTAATTCATGAAAATGGTGTATACAAACAGTCTCTGGAAAAACTGGTGAAACGCCTCTCATAGAGTGTTTTTGGTTTTCGACATCCGGCGCGAAAAATTTAACTCCTTTATACATTTTACAGTTCACTTACAAGCTTGTAGTTAACGCCATATTGATTAAAACGACAAAGCGTAAGTGAATCTGAATAAGAGCAATGAGACTATATAACAGGGGTAGGCAACCTTTTCGTCCCGTGGGCCACATCCAGACCCAGCAAGGTTCCAGCGAACCAAAACAAAAATCTTCGCCTGAACATTAGGCATTTTACAGCCGATTTAATGGCGATGACCAAAGAAAAAAAAAGATCTTCGGCTGAAAATTAGGCATTTTGCACCCGATTCAATGGCGGTGACCAAAGAAAACAGCACTTCTGCGGGGTTGTAGGTGAATTTCAATCATAAGAAAAAGATCTCGGGCCGGATGAAATTGCTTGGCGGGCCGTAGGTTGCCAACCCTTGCTTTATAAGATAACATAAAGCGTTACTCAACCGGTGTTCGATTCCCGCACTGGCAATGCGTCGTTGTGTTCTTGGAAAAGACACTTCACACTTATTTGCCACTGCAAGCAAGCAATCTACCCGTTAGGGTGGCCCAGTCCGACAAAAGACTAGAAAAAAGAAACCCAAAAAAAGGCTCTGCAATAGTTCAGTTATGGTTAGACAAACGCAGAGTATCTGGTAAATATGAAGGAACTCAACCGATAAGATAGCAATGAGCAAGAAAAATAACTTTGCGCACAAGTTTTGCGTTTTTGACGTCAGGAAGTCGCTAGTGTTTGCCTTTAAATAAACCTATGCAGACTCCACTTAATCAAAGCTAGATATCTTGGATCAATGCTTACAAGTATAGACTAATTTCAAGCGAAATTAAGATCGGGCGACACAGTAACTACATTGTACCGACACTGGATTATTGAGAAAAGATGAAACTACCTGTAGACTAAGCTGAGGGTTTATTCTATCAGGTCATGATCGCTGATTACTGAATTCTTTGCCTTGACAGGTCGTCTTTGTAATGAAGTCGAACCTAAATATTAATCAAATTCACACTAGGTTCAAAAATGTAACTAACTAGTTCAAAAAGCTTCGTTTAAGGAATTCTTAACTGATTCCACTAAAAGGTATTGTCTAAAGAGCGTAAATTTTAGATAAGCTTTAGTCCCGGTCTACACTGTCCGTAAAATCAGGAGTGTATGAGCTTTTTGTTACTTTATTTTCACCTACTGGCACCTTGTACGTTGCTAAGATGATACGACGGACGTATAAGATTTCTGTTTAAAATAAACAATACGCTTGTACGCTCACGATTTTACGCAGTGTAGACCGTGCTTAAGGCATCTGATTCCGCTTTTTATACACAGAATAAATCACATTGATGAAACAATTACCAATTCGGAGCAAATTACACTGAAGCTGTGTTTATCACAGAAAACTGACTCAAAACTACCTTTTAGGAAATCGACAGCATAAAGGGAGCTAGTTGCAGGCATGGCTTTTGACATAGGATTTAATTTTCAAGACGTTGGAAAATAGTTATTTTATACTTATTATCAAATGCGGCAGTGGATAGTCCCAGGTCTAAAAATTGCCTAAATTATTAAGAGAATCCAATTGATTTAAAGCTTGAGAGACTATGGTTCTTCCAAAACCTGTTTCGTCGAATCGCTAGTAACTGTGCCCATAACCAACATACAATACATATTAACTTAGCCTGAATTAGTCTAAGTCAAATTAAATGAAGAACAAAAAGACTAACTGAAATAAATTTCTAAATTAGTGTTTATTCATTTACTTGTGACACCATCTTTTTTGTCCTGGTCTGTTCCAGAAATAGTGTACTGCAAGAACCAAGAAAAATTTAGGATCTACAAAAACTTAAGCACTATTACAGGCAGCACTTGCCGTAGCAAATAACAAAGCTACTAAACGCCAGTTTTTATTGTTTACCAAGTTCTAACTTTTTCGGTCTGATTTGTAATAGAAGCCGAAATGCCGAGACAAAGTCAATTGACGTCAGCTGTGTAGCAGCTGAATTATTTCAGAAATTTTATTTTTATTTTTGAACTTTGAAAATATCTGAGAAAGATAGGATGAGTTAACCCTAATAGAATTTTAAACTAACGATGCCATGCTACTTCGTTTACTTATTATCCACCTTTATTGAGTTTGCAAAGCCATCCGTTTCATATCTGCACGATGCTTACGACCACCATGGCGGTCCTTCCAGTTTCTTTAGCCAATTTCCAATTGCAGTTGAACTTGTTGCAAAGTGCTGTGTTTGCAATTTTTTCTCACTCATCTGAAATAAAAGATACCAGGTAATTTTTATGATTTGGGTAAAAAGAATTATAGCGTATGACTTTTGTAAAATTAATCAAAATACGGTACAAAATTTTGTGAAAAATTTTGTAAAAAAAAATCCTCAGCTACCGGGGCAAAAATTGATTGATTATTGTTCTACATCTACCACATAACCGCAGTTTCTCCCAACTTGGGGCATCCAAGTCAAGTGTTTCATTGTTGACCAAAATGTTGGGAAAAGTCTAAAATATACATTCTTAGCAAAACTGAACTTTTAACATCTTGCCATTTTCAACATATTGCAGTTTAAAGTCAACAGTTTTCTTCTTTTAGTGCTGCCGTTTTGCCATTATTGTGGCAGAAGATTAACTTTTGAAAAGTTGGCCTACATTTATTAGAAAAATTTCTCAAGGGAAAAAGCCTTTTCCGTAAAAATCTAAATTATCATATCTTGGAAACGGAAGGTAGTAGTAACTTAAATTTAGTGAAGTTGGTTTTCAGATCTGTTAAAATTTTTTGAGAGTAAACCAAGCAATTTTTTTTCAACCTGAATGCCCTTTTACTGCATATCAGTTTGATTTCTTAGCATATGCCCAGCATTTCTTGCTGATTTTTACTTTTACGATACGCAAGAAAAACAACGACAAAAGTTTAAAGCACAATTTTCTGAGTCAATTCAAAGGCCAGATGCATATTTTTATAATTTGATTACCTGATTTCTGATGTCGGTTTGCCACAAATAAAAAAGTACCCTGATGTTGATACTCTTAAAATCGGTCAACGAATTTTAAGTTCAGGGTGTTTAGACGCAGGACGATTATGCGCCGGGACTATTAGGTTCCAGAACTTCAAATCTTATTTAAAAACATGAGAAAAAAAATTTTTGAATTTTATTTTGAATTCGAAAAAATGTTTTTGCTCTTGCGCATAAAATTTGTGGGGCCTAAAAGTCCCGGCGACGCATAATCGTCACGATCCGAAATAAAATAAGCTTTTTCTAAGATCTTTCCATTGCCATGCATTTCAACTTGTTAGCTGCTACAGTTTTACTTTTAATCAAATGTTTACATGTGTACTAAATTAAACAATTAATTGATCAGACTTAAATAAAAACTTCGTCAAAAATAAACACGTTCAACTATACCTTAGAAATTGAACACTGAACAAAGAGCTTCGTCAACAACAAAATTTATCTTCAAGTTCATTACATCTTGTTTCTTCATTGTTCAGATCAGATGAAGTAGGAGCATATTATCACTAATGGTGACTGACCCTCAATAGATTGCAACAGCTACTTAAAGACTATATCATTAATGTACATTAAGTTAACACAGTTACTAAAAAAGGTAAATATCTGGAGATTTTTATTTCTTCAGTTAGAGGTCTTCATTTCTAGAAAATGTGTAAGCAAATTAGAGAGTTTCCCACCATCCGTGCTCTAATTTAAAAGGGCAATCAAATCGGAAATTTTTTTTGCTCGACTTTCTCCCAACAAATTTTGACAAATCTGAAGACTAACTTCATTCAATTCGAGATTTTTACAATCTTCTATTCCTGAGATATAACAAATCTAATTCCCCCTTAAAAAGGCTTTTTCCCTTTGAAATTTTGCCATAGTTGCTGATTAGAAAAAAAAATTCAAAAAGTTACAGCATGTTCCTGATTCTCAATAAATGTTTTGCGGATTAGC